>WNWK01033822.1:0-20866 GCA_009830355.1 Cherax destructor | reverse complement strand
TGAAAATGTGCAGAGAACCTTCCCCGCACGCATTTTGCGATAAACCCCCCTCAACTACTGGGAACGCTTGAAGTTCCTAAACCTGTACTTTGAACGCAGGCAGGAAAATACATTTTTAAAACACATGGAAAATTCTCGAGGGCTTATACCAAATTCACACAAAAATAAATTCCCTACGAAAGCAAAAGACTCGGCAGGCGATGTAACACCCCCCTATGAAGAGCAGGGGTGCCACTAGCACGTTGAGGGACAACACAATAAGTGTGAGGGGCCCAAGATTGTTCAACTGCCTCCCAGCATACATCAGGGGGATTACCAACAAACCCCTGGCTGTCTTCAAGCAAGCACTGGACAGGCACCTCAAGTCAGTACCTGATCAGCCGGGCTGTGGTTCGTACGTTGGACTGCGTGCGGCCAGCAGTAACAGCCTGGTTGATCAGGCTCTGATCCAACAGGAGGCCTGGTCACAGACCGGGCCGCGGGGGCGTTGATCCCTGGAATTCTCTCCAGGTAGACTCCAGGTAACCCAAAAAGTCAAAGTGACTTATTTCCATTGGGGTCCTATGAAGTACTGAAGACAGTGAACGACCTCGAATAGCCACTTGTTCTAACATAACTAAAATCCATAGAGCGGGTAACAAAAGGTGTACTAATGCACCACTCACTAGAAAGGCCTCTCGATGCAATCCATAGTAATAAAAACATCCTGAAAGTTGAGCAACTCGAGCCAAGGACTACAGTGTACCTACGAGGCAGGTCTTGATCCAACATAGAAGACATCTCCAAGCTTACTGGGGAACATACTAGATTACGACATACCACCCAAAACCTTTGAGGTGTTTCAGGTATCAGATGTCCAATTACCTCAGTGCCCATTATCAGTTTAAGGAAATATGCAGCATCTGTAGTGGGTCTCTCCCAACTAAAGACTGCTTGGATAAATTGAAGAAAGGTGAAATTACGGAACCTCGATGTCCTAACCGTGGCAAGAAGCATCATGCTTAGAACCTTCACTTCCAGGAGAGAGACTGCCATGTAAAGGCAGCAGGGAAAACTCTGGTTGTCCATCCTCAAGCATCAAATAGAGCCCTCACTACTGAGCAGCAGCCTTTCCCAGAGGAGGCTACAGCAACATGGAATCCATGGCCACTTTCCCAGCCATAGTGACGAAAGAAGCCGAGGAACCATCAGCTACAGGGTAGCGTCCTTGTTCAGCCAGCTTACAATACTTCTGCTCAAGCTCCCAATCGACATCAGCAGCCAATGGGCCCCATGCTGCAGGAGAAGACTTCAGACAATGTGTTAACCCTAGCTCTAGTAGGGTCATCAGTGTGGAACACTGACCTCTGAGCCCTCAAATGATGTCGATGATCACCTGCTTCACTGATATCATATGCGACCTAATAGACTCATGAAATGCAGCTTCCACCCCAGTCCTACCTTAGAGTGGACAAAGCACAAGACGATGCCATGTTGTCTGTTGCCTCAGATAGACTCGGAGTGGACAAAAGTATGAGAATATAGAGAACAAATGACAAGGGAAAATTACTAGGATATGTGAGAATAGAAGGTAGCTCTGTATTCTCTTGGTAGTATGCTGCCACCACCTGCTCTTTATGCTGCCACCACCTGCTCTTTATGCTGCCACCACCTGCTCTTTATGCTGCCATCACCTGCTATTTTAACATCTACAGTTGCTTCAGTAATAATGATAAAATAATAATAATAATAATAATAATAATAATAATAATAATAATAATAATAATAATAATAATAATAATAATAATAATAAATAAATAAATAATACTGATAATACTTTCTCAATTAAGCACTTGCTTTGTTCTGCATTATATTTCAATACAACAATGATGGTAGGTGACATTACCTATCTACTCTTTTAATTAAACTGTATTTATTTCCTACACCTGAGTTACAGAACCATGCACATAGTAAATAGGTAAGGATACAGACAAGAAATATACAGTGAGGACAGTCAGGAAATTTTCACTGCGAATATTTATCACACCTTAAGTAAGTAATGGTTGAGGGGCTGATTTGCTTCAATACACTCAGAGGAAAACAAAAAGAGGCATTCAGAACCATTTTGAAGACGTTTATGAACATATGCATGGTGGACAGAACAGAGTCCATGCGTTTATTTTCAAATTTACCCTATCACCCTCACAAAGCCCAGAGACGTTGATGGGATGCCTGATGGACTCAGCCCCCTGTTGTACATAAAATGTTTTGCAGTGGAATGCACAGTGACTACAGCAAGATCCTGATCGCAGCCACAAAACAGCTGAATTAGATCGACATCTCCTTGGAGATCCTCAGGCGGGTCATCTTATAATTAAGACCTGAGTCAGGACACAGTGACGAATCAATCTGTAGTGGTTGTAGGTTAATCAAAGATAGATTAACCATAACAATGTATTCTCTATGGCCGCTCCATAACAACAACGACAATAACAAAACAATTATAAATGACTGAACCAAACATAGTATTCAATCCTCCTACTGCTCCCAACCCCTTACATTCCTCCTTTTCTAAATTACATTATATAATCCAACTTATAAATCCAACCAATCTGGAGGTTTGACAACTCTGCTGGAACGCGGGAGACTACCCTTCAGACAGAACTGTTTGCCATACTCCTTGCACTCAAATGCGTCCATGTATCCAAGGTTAACTCTTTAATTGAAACTGATTCTCTGTCATCCATAAATGCTCTCAACTCATCAAGTATAACTTGTAGCATGCTCGTGTCAGAAGCCAGACACAGGTATGGTAGGATTCTGAATAGTAGAGTCAGAGTGCACATGCTGTGGATTCCATCTCACATTGGTCTTCAGATGCATGATAGAACTGATAAATTGGCTAAGTTTTATGCTTTCAAAGGGGGGTAGATTACAATCTTGGCTTTTCAGTTAGCAGTTTGAGAACAATAATACCTGGAGTTTACCTGGAGAGAATTCCAGGGGTCAACGCCCCTGCGGCAAGGCCTGTGACCAGGCCTCATGTTGGACCAGAGCCTGATCAACCAGGTTGTTACTGCTGGCCGCACGCAGTCCAACGTACGAACCACAGCCTGGCTGGTCAGGTACCGACTTTAGGTGCCTGTCCAGTGCCTGCTTGAAGACAGCAAGGGGTTTGTTGGTAATCCCCCTGATGTATGGTGGGAGGCAGTTGAACAATCTTGGGCCCCTGACACTTATTGTGTTGTCCCTCAACGTGCTAGTGGCACCCCTGCTCTTCATTGGGGGGATGTTACATCGCCTGCCGAGTCTTTTGCTTTCGTAGGGAGTGATTTTCGTGTGCAAGTTTGGTACTAAACCCTCGAGAATTTTCCATGTGTATATAATAATGTATCTCTCCCGCCTGCGTTCTAATGAGTACAGGTTTAGGAACTTCAAGCGTTCCCAGTAATTGAGGTGGTTTATCGCACTTATGCGTGCCGTGAAGGTTCTCTGCACATTTTCAAGGTCAGCAATTTCACCCGCCTTGAAAGGTACAGTTAGTGTGCAGCAATATTCCAGCCTAGATAGAACAAGCGATCTGTAAAGTGTCAACATGGGCTTGGCATCCCTGGTTTTGAAGGTTCTCATTATCCATCCTGACATTTTTCTAGCAGATGCAATTGCTACGGTGTTATGGTCCTTGAAGGTGAGATCCTCTGACATGATCACTCCCAGGTCTTTGACATTAGTTTTTCGCTCTATTGTGTGGTGAATATTTTGTGAATTCTGTTACTTGTGGGTCCTGGTCGTGTAGGAGATTTATATTGAAATCTCCTGTGAGCAGCAAAAGGTCTTTGTTCATGTGTGCATCAGTTATCATGTTTCTTAGTTTTTCACTAAAGTGGTGAATGTTTGACTGTGGTAATCTGTAGATATTTATCACTGTGAGGGGTTTTTGCAGGTCTTTTGATTTAAATTTAGCTATAATATATTCTCCATGTTCATCCCTTATGCAAGAGTTATTGATACATTCAAGTTGATCTGAGTAATATATAGCTATTACACCCCCTCGCTGATCTGTCCTACAGTTGTGAATGGCTGTGTAACCTGGAATGGCATAGACATCTGTAGTATCAGGCTTTAGCCAGGTCTCAGACATGTATGCAGGGAGCCACAGATCGACAAAATGTGATCAGCCGCGAGGGAGCTTTCTCCAAATTCAACTTCAATAACAAAAACATAAGGTGGGACCAAGTAAACCAAGTCCTAAATGATATAAACTGGGAAGATAGCCTAAGCATCACGGATCCTAACCTATGTCTAGAACAAATTAACTCTATGGCACTTGAGGTTTGCTCAAGGCTTGAGCAAAGGAAAAGATGTAAACTAGAGAGAGGCGCTCCCTATGCAGGCGAAGGCAAAGAATAACAGAGCGGCTACAAGAGGCCAATATATCTGAAATACGTAGGGAGACACTGGTCAGAGAAATAGCAAACATCGAATTAAAACTAAAGGAATCTTACAGGAATCAAGGAACGCGGGAAGAACTAAAACCCATAAATGAAATTGAGAGAAACCCAAAGTATTTCTTTTCTTATCCCAAATCAAAGTCGAGAACAACATCCAATATTGGGCCCCTACTTAAACGAGATGGGTCCTACACAGATGACAGCAAGGAAATGAGTGAGTTACTTAAATCCCAGTATACCTCAGTTTTTAGCGAGCCGCTAACCAGACTGAAAGTCGAAGACCTAAATTATGAGAGTGCCACAGAACTTGGCAGACGCATGCCTATCTGACATTACCCTGACGCCAAATGACTTCAAAAAGGCAATAAATGACATGCCCATGGACTCCGCTCCAGGCCCAGACTCATGGAACTCCGTGTTCATCAAGAACTGCAAGAAGCCCCTATCACGTGCTTTTAACATCCTATGGAGAGGGAGCATGGACACTGGGGTCGTCCTGCAGTTCCTAAAAACAACAGACATAGCCCCACTCCACAAAGGGGGCAGTAAAGCAATAGCAAAGAACTTCAGACCAATAGCGCTAACGTCCCATATCATAAAAATCTTTGAAAGGGTACTAAGAAGCAAGATCGCCACTCCTCTAGATAACCATCAATTACACAACCCAGGGCAGCATGGGTTTAGAGCAGGTCGCTCCTGTCTGTCCCAACAACTGGACCACTACGACAAGGTTCTGGATGCTCTAGAAGACAAACAGAATGCAGATGTTATATACACAGACTTTGCAAAAGCCTTTGACAAGTGTGACCATGGTGTAATAGCACACAAAATGCGTGATAAAGGAATAACAGGAAAAGTTGGTAGAACACAAAGAGTAGAAGTCAACAGAGTAAAGTCTGAGGCGGCTACAGTAAAAAGCTCTGTTCCACAAGGCACAGTACTCACTCCCATCCTGTTCCTCATCCTCATGTCGGACATAGACAGGGATATAAGCCACAGTGCCGTGTCTTCCTTTGCAGATGACACCCGAATCTGCATGACAGTGTCCACCATTGAAGACACTGCAAGACTCCAAGCAGACATAAACCAAATCTTTAAATGGGCTGCAGATAACAATATGAAGTTCAACGATGAGAAATTTCAATTACTCAGATATGGAAAATGTGAGGAAATTAAAATCTCATCGGAGTACAAAGCAAATTCCAACCACTCAATAGAGCAAAAAACTAATGTCAAAGACCTGGGAGTGATCATGTCAGAGGATCTCACCTTCAAGGACCATAACACCGTAGCAATCGCAACTGCTAGAAAAATGACAGGATGGATAATGAGATCCTTCAAAACCAGGGATGCCAAGCCCATGTTGACACTTTTCAGGTCGCTTGTTCTATCTAGGCTGGAATACTGCTGCACACTAACTACACATTTCAATGCAGATGAAATTGCTGACCTAGAAAATGTGCAGAGAACCTTCACGGCACTCATAACTGCGATAAACCACCTCAATTACTGGAAACACTTGAAGTTCCTAAACCTGTACTCCCTAGATCGCAGGCGGGAGAGATACATTATTATATACACTTGGATAATTCTCGAGGGATTAGTACCAAACTTGCACACGAGAGTCACTCCCTACGAAATCAAAAGACTTGGCAGGCGATGTAACATCCCCCCAATGAAAAGCAGGGGTGCCACTAGCACGGGGTCCAGTCCGTGGACCCATTATGTACCTCTGTAATCTTTTGACTACCGCCCACAGGATGGGTATGGGGTGCACAATGAAGATATCAAACTAAAACTAAAACACTAGCACGTTGAGAGACAACACAATAAGTGTCAGGGGCCAAAGACTGTTCAACTGCCTCCCAGCATACATTAGGGGGATTACCAACAAACCCCTGGCTGTCTTCAAGCAGGCACTGGACAGGCACCTAAAGTCGGTACCTGACCAGCCAGGCTGTGGTTCGTACGTTGGACTGTGTGCAGCCAGCAGTAACAGCCTGGTTGATCAGGCTCTGATCCAACATGAAACCTGGTCACAGACCGAGCTGCAGGGGCATTGGCCCCTGGAACTCTCTCCAGGTATACACCTGCTGTCGCTGCTCACCTAGCAAGCAAGTACGTACCTGGGTGTTATTTCTGATAATATTACAAAGTGAGGTTTACATATTTTATGGTATTTGTACATTTTATGAAATACTTATTACAAGAAGGCCAATAGTATAGAAATTTTGTCTTTGGACTGCCTCCTTGAAAGCTGCCCTCTGGCAAGTACTGTTACACCGACACTCTGAGAAGCTTCTCTCAGACTTACAAGTGGCTTATGGACAGAATTTCTAGCTGACTGCAGTCGAAAGAATTCCCCACCTACATGCACTACTAAAAAAGGGTTTAACTTACTTGATGGGGTACAAATGTCTCCTAGTCTTCCAATCTCCCTAAGCTATAACCCCCTCTAAACACCATGTGCAGGGAAGGACCCTTAATCTGCAAGAATTCAAGTGGTATTAGTGTCTTGCCCTAAACTCAGAAATCCCAAACTCAAAGGGGGTTATCCTCTAAGCAATATGTAAGCAGTATGGGACACTAGCTTCCAGACTAATACTTAAGGGGGATTGACCACAATTATTACCTTATTGTGGGCGATCACCCGCTTATAACCCACAGCTCAAATAACCCCACCTTCCTCCGAATATCGCCGGACAGCTATACTAAGAGAAATGCAAGTAATTGTCTTACTGTGGGGGCCTGGGCCAAAGACGAATATCCACAGTACGTCGGGAAGCCTCTGTGATTCTTGGTTCCCAGGCAAGTATTTTGAAGACACGTGGGGGACCGAGTTCCAGCCCTGTTAACACCACGACGTCCAGTTCAAGAAGAAGGAACTAGCGCTCTCTCCCGCTTAGATTCAAGTGTGGAGCTGCTAGTTCTCGTTAGCTAACATAATCTAATGTTCCTATTCAGGTCTTAAAACTACCTATGTTAAGGTACTACAGCTACATTATTAATATCTAAAGTTGCCTCAATAATCCTAATATTAGTTACTAACTGTACAAACTTACCTAGATCTTCCTAGGAGAGTAAATCTATCAAATAACTTGTGTAATCTCTCTACCTCTGCCAACTACTGTGTTTGTTTGGTTGGGTGTGTGGGTTTATGAATTCAGAGGACCTATCCGTGGTATGTTTAAGGCTCCAATACGGCTCACTTACCCTGTGGAACTTGAGTGACTCAAAAAAGTTTCCACAAATAGTATGCCTAGGTATGCTTAGGCATTTCAGGCAGTCTTATACTAGATCTTATTCTATAGTGACACAATAATTATACTGGTATTAGGGTTAGGTAATTGTAGTGATTAACTAGGTTTACAAAATTAAGGTAGTTCAAAATATTTAAGAACTTAACAATTAGTTTATATATTAAAATTGTACAAAGCAAATTTCCTAAATTTGCTTGTAACAGATAATTGAAATGTAGATATAAATCCAAATGTACAATTGTTAACCCCTTTGGGGTCTAGTGCCTAGGCCTTTTGTGTATCCATATGCTCTTGCGCTACCGTCCACAGGATGGATATGGGGTGCACAATAAACTAGCCACTTCGGTGGTAAAATCTAAATCTAATCTATATATTAATGGAAATGGTGCCGTGTTGGCATGATACAGTTTCTATATTGGAGTGTCATAGGCAAACTTATGACTAGCTTAAGAATTATGAAGCAATAGTTGTATTAGAATTTTGTTTACAGTCATGTGCAAATTAAGGGGAGTCACAGATATCAATAAGTGTATTTTGCTGTGGATATGTGCAAGATAAAGTAGTTTTCATGTGGTTAGCTACCGGTTGGGTGCATAAGTGAGATAAGATGTTTTTTAACGGTGCTTTTGAAAATGGAGGTTGTGTCTGCAGTTCTAGAGTTTTCAGGCAGGGAGTTCCAGATTTTATGCCCTTTTATGTATACATTGAATTTTTGTATAGATTTAGTCGGACACGGGGAATGTCAAAGAGATGTTTGTGTCTGGTATTATGTCACCTTACACCTGCTGTCGCTGTTCATCTAGCAAGAAAGTACATACCTGGGTGTTAGTCACCTTACACCTGCTGTCGCTGTTCACCTAGCAAGAAAGTACGTACCTGGGTGTTAGTCACCTTACAGCTGCTGTTGCTGTTCACCTAGCAAGAAGGTACGTACCTGGGTGTTAGTCACCTTACAGCTGCTGTCGCTGTTCACCTAGCAAGAAAGTACGTACCTGGGTGTTAGTCACCTTACACCTGCTGTTGCTGTTCACCTAGCAAGCAAGTACGTACCTGGGTGTTAGTCGACTGGTGTTTATCGCATCCTGGAGACAAAATTGACCCGAAATGCTCTGCATAACAAAAAGCTTTCTATGTCGATGTATGTCACTGATGTCAGCTAGGCAGTTTGAGAACAATAATACGAAAAGAACTTCAACTGAATTTTATTGACTTAATTAAGACTCAGGGAGATTGACACCAGTCAGTCCATCTATCATCATTCTATCATGCAGGAGGAGCCACATGTCTATGGTGCATCCAACAAAATAAGCAGACTCTTGGATGTCACTACCGCCCGCCTCCGGCTGGGTTACAAGTATCTTTGGCAGGTTAAATCACCACCACCAGATGTAGACCAAACAAAATGTAAACTTTGCCAGTTGTATTACTGTCACACCCTGCGTCATTGTGTACTGGAGTGCGATAAAATTAATGAATTCAGAGACTACTCATTCAGAAATGTTCAAGATATGTCAAAGTATTTTATCCACAGTGGTATATTACAGACCATTCTGGAAAAATACCCTGACTTTGCTCCCTGTAAATAAAGCATTGCCACATGTGTACTCACCTAATTGTTGTTGCAGGGGTCGAGACTCAGCTCCTGGCCTGGTGTGTGTGTGTGTGCGTGTTAATTGCCATTTTGTCCTATGCACATGTCGATTGAAGGCTGGGCCTGTTGTGTGTGCGTGTACTCACCTAGTTGTACTCACCTAGTTGTGGTTGTAGGGGTCGATTCATAGCTCCTGGCCCTGCCTCTTCACTGGCCGCTACTGGGTCACTCTCCCTGCGTCATGAGCTTTATCATACCTCTGCTTAAAGCTATGTATTGAGCCTGCCTCCACTACATCGCTTCCTAAACTATTCCACTTCCCGACCACTCTGTGACTGAAGAAATACTTCCTAACATCTCTGTGATTCATCTGAGTCTTCAGCTTCCAACTGTGGCCCCTTGTTGCTGTGTCCCATCTCTGGAACATTCTGTCTCTTTCCACTTTGTCAATTCCTCTCAGTATCTTATATGTTGTTATCATATCCCCCTATCTCTCCTGTCCTCCAGTGTCGTCAGGTCGATTTCCTTAACCTCTCCTCGTAGGACATACCCCTTAGCTCCGGGACTAGTCTTGTTGCAAACCTTTGAACTTTCTCGAGCTTCTTCACGTGCTTGGCTAGGTGTGGGTTAAAAACTGGTGCTGCATACTCTAGTATGGGCCTAACGTACACAGTATACAGGGTCCTGAACGATTCTTTATTAAGATGTCGGAATGCTGTTCTTAGGTTTGCTAGGCGCCCATATGCTGCAGCAGTTATTTGGTTGATGTGCGCCTGAGGAGATGTTCCTGGTGTTGTACTCACCCCAAGATCTTTTTTCTTGACTGAGGTTTGCAGTCTCTGGCCCCCTAGACTATATTCTGTCTGCGGTCTTCTTTGCCCTTCCCCAATCTTCATGACTTTGCACTTGGTGGGGTTGAACTCCAGGAGGCAGTTGTTGGACCAGGCTTGCAGCCTGTCCAGAACCCTTTGTAGTTCTGCCTGGTCCTCGTCTGATTGAATTCTTCTCATCAACTTCACATCATCTGCAAACAGGGACACTTCGGAGTCTATTCCTTCCGTCATGTCGTTCACAAATACCAGAAACAGCACTGGTCCCTGGACAGACCCCTGTGGAACCCCGCTCTTCACCGGCGCCCACTCTGACACCTCGCCACGTACCATGACTCGCTGCTGTCTTCCTGATAGGTATTCCCTGATTCATTGTAGTGCCTTCCCTGTTACCCCTGCCTGGTCCTCCAGCTTCTGCACTAATCTCTTGTGTGGAACTGTGTCAAACGCCTTTTTACAATCCAAGAATATGCAATCTACCCACCCCTCTCTCTCTTGTCTTATTGCTGTCATCCTGTCGTAGAACTCCAGGAGGTTAGTGACACAGGATTTCCCGTCCCTGAAACCGTGTTGGCCATCGTTGATAAGCTCATTCCTTTCTAGGTGCTCAACCACTCTTCTCCTGACTAACTTCTCCATGACCTTGCATACTATACATGTCAGTGACACTGGTCTGTAGTTTAGTGCTACGTTCCTGTCTCCTTTTTTTAAAAATTGGAATTAGATTTGCTGTCTTCCATACCTCAGGTAGTTGCCCTGTTTCGATAGATGTGTTGAACATCGTTGTTAGGGGTACACGGTAGATAGTAAACAAGGGGATGACCAGGGAAATACTGAAGATAAATTACCGGAAAAAGTTGAAGGCCCCATTGTTAGCACTAGTAACGAAGACAGACACGAGACAGGAACACACCCACCAATGGGGAACACAGTTACAAAAACCCAGGGCAAACGGAAACCAGGCCTATGTGAATATTATGCACTTGGTATCTGCAGGCATGGGAAATCTGGGAAATCAGATGGGACATGTAAAGTAAAGTAAAGTAAAGTAAATTTTATTTCTTTGCAGATTGCAGATTACATAGGTATTGGTAATTACAATGTAAATTGAGTGCAAGGAGAGCCACTGACATGCCATGGCATTAGGGGCAGCTAAATCTAGTAACTTAAAAACTATGTGCTTAATATTAGAGTAATTTATTGAGTTTATTCTAGTTAAAAATTGTTTTCAAAATTACAATATGATGAAATTGTACTGTTTAAAATATTATATGGTGATATTAGATTGTTACAGGTGTTTAGATTCTCGAATGGTAATATGGAATTGAGATTATCTTAAGGAAAATAACATTGAGCATTTTTGACATTAACTTATAATATGAGTATTTAGTTTTGATTGAGTAGGGGGTAACATTATAGTAACATATTATAAAAAATTGAGATTATCGTATAGGAAGGTAATAATGAGCATTTTTCAAAGTAGTTTATAGTATGATCATTTAGTTTTGGGTTAGTAGGTGGTTTTTGAGTTGAGTCTTAAATTATGCAATTATGATCACCCCAGAAAATGCCGTGCCCATATGAAAACAGGCAAATGCAACCTCCCGTCCTGTAAGTTTTTCAATTCAGGAAAGACAGTGCTATAACTTATATTGCCAGGCATACTACCTAAAGGGTACGAGGCGACACAGAACATCCAGACCATGGCAAAATCTGGGTAGCCACAGCCACTCCGGAGAGAGAGGTTTTTTAGTGCCAGGAAGGAAAAATAGCTGGCAGGAAATGACAGAAATTGTACACCAACTGCAATCATTTCTGGAGTGGAATCACAGTCAGTGGCCTCCACTCCATTACAACAGATATTAGAGCCAAGAAAAAAAGACTCCCCCCATACCACCAATACCACCAATCCAACTACATTCATCTTTGCTAACATACAGGGTCTAAAGCCAGCAACAAACAACAAGGTACCTTACATTCGTGGACTGCTTACAGAGTCAAATGCTATGTTTGCGGCTTTCACAGAGACCCACATAAGAGATCACTTGGACAATGAAATATGGATCCCGGGCTACAACCTATACAGGTGTGACAGAGTGAACAGGCAAAAAGGGGGGGTTGGCCTGTATATCACAGAGTCACTTATATGTTCAGAACTACTAAATGCCTCAAATGATGTAGTTGAAGTATTAGCAATAAAGGTCGAGAATCAAAACCTGGTCATCGTGGTTGTCTACAAGCCCCCGGATGACCCGACCCAACAATTCCAGGAACAGCTTCTGAAAATTGACCACTGTCTGGAAAATCTTCAAGCTCCTGCCCCCAACATCTTGCTACTGGGGGATTTCAACCTCAGGCACCTAAAATGGAGGAACATTGCAAACAATGTGGTAGCAGAGATAACACCAGGAGGCAGCTCAGATGAAAATTCACACATGCATGAACTTTTAAATCTCTGCAACAAATTCACCTTAAACCAGCAAATAGTGGAGCCCACAAGATTAGAGAATACGCTGGACCTCATCTTCACCAACAATGATGATCTGATACGAAATGTCATCATATCAAAAACAATATACTCAGATCACAACATAATAGAGGTCCAGACATGCATGCGGGGAGCCCCAGATCAACAAAATGTGATCAGCCGCGAGGAGCTTTCTCCAAATTCAACTTCAATAACAAAAACATAAGGTGGGACCAAGTAAACCAAGTCCTAAATGATATAAACTGGGAAGATTGCCTAAACATCACGGATCCCAACTTATGTCTAGAACAAATTAACTCTGTGGTACTTGAGGTTTGCTCAAGGCAAATTCCACCGTTGAAGACACTGCAAGACTCCAAGCAGACATAAACCAAATCTTTAAATGGGCTGCAGAAAACAATATGAAGTTCAATGATGAGAAATTTCATTTACTAAGATACGGAAAACGTGAAGAAATTAAAATCTCATCGGAGTACAAAACTAATTCCAACCACACAATAGAGCGAAAAACTAATGTCAAAGACTTGGGAGTGATCATGTCAGAGGATCTCACCTTCAAGGATTATAACACCGTAGCAATTGCATCTGCTCGAAAAATGACAGGATGGATAATGAGAACCTTCAAAACCAGGGATTCCAAGCCCATGTTGACACTTTACAGATCGCTTGTTCTATCTAGGCTGGAATATTGCTGCACACTAACTGCACCTTTCAAGGCGGGTGAAATTGCTGACCTTGAAAATGTGCAGAGAACCTTCACTGCACGCATAAGTGCGATAAACCACCTCAACTACAGGGAACGCTTGAAGTTCCTAAACCTGTACTCTCTAGAACGCAGGCAGGAGAGATACATTATTATATACACATGGAAAATTCTCGAGGGCTTAGTACCAAACTTGCACACAAAAATCACTCCCTACGAAAGCAAAAGACTCGGCAGGCGATGTAACATCCCCCCAATGAAGAGCAGGGGTCCCACTAGCACGTTGAGGGACAACATAATAAGTGTCAGGGGCCCAAGATTGTTCAACTGCCTCCCAGCAAACATCAGGGGGATTACCAACAAACCCCTGGCTGTCTTCAAGCAGGCACTGGACAGGCACCTAAAGTCGGTACCTGACCAGCCAGGCTGTGGTTCATACGTTGGACTGTCTGCGGCCAGCAGTAACAGCCTGGTTGATCAGGCTCTGGTCCAACAGGAGGCCAGGTCACAGACCAGGCCGCAGGGGCGTTGACCCCTGGAATTCTCTCCAGGTAAACTCCAGGTAATTAGGGAGGTATCGGTCAAATAAGATCTGAAACCTGATTGGTAACTATGAAGAATGTTTTTGCCATTAATATACCTAAAATGTTGGACATCACACTGAGTATATCAACAGGTATATAGTTGATATGTCAAATTTACTTTTTTTTCTTTAAAATAAGAATAATTCTGGCCTCTTTGAACCCCTCTGGCACGGTACTGGTGGCGATGGACAAATTTATTATGTGCACAATGGGGACCGGCAACTCAGAGGCATCAGCTTCTAGGAATTTGGCTGGGGTGTTATCTGGACCAGTACTTTAGTTGGCTTTATCTTGGTTCTTTTTGCACAAAGTCATAAGATACACCTAACTGGAAACTTTATGGGGGATGCCTTTATTATTGTAGTAAGCATTAAACTTTTCAGAATCTGTGTAAAAAGTTATGATGGAAATGGCAGTTTACCGACTGATATTGATGCAACAGTTGCGATGAATGAATTGAAACAATTTACCACTTGAATTGTTTCATGGCATTCAAGACTACAACATACTGAACTTATGTGTAAGTGTTGCTAAATAATCTTACTTCTCTACTTATGGTAAACACCAACAACACAACACTTATGTAAGTGTAGCTAAATAATCATACTTATTTACTTATGGTAAAGAGCAACAAGACTACAAGAGTGAACTTGAGGTCAGAGGTTAGTGGAGTTTAGTTTGATATCTTTATTATGCACCCCATACCCATCCTGTGGGCGGTAGTCAAAAAATTACAGAGGTACATAATGGGTCCAGGGACTGGACCTCAAAGTTTGATAGCTGAGTAAGTTACAAAGGTAATGAACTCAGATGGTCACAATCATGACAAGTTACAAAGGTATTTGCAGATTACAGAGGTATATATAGGGTCCAGAAACTGGGCCCCAAAGTTTTGATAGGTGAACAAGGTACAATGGTAATTAATTCACTAGTTACAAGGTAATGAATCATGTAAGTAAATTTACTTACGTCTGTACATGGTTGCACTCATGAACAAATTATAAAACAATGAGCAATCTATTAGTCTACACCCAGCCACAACTGTAATGAGTTATTGGTGCAAATTTTAATTGTTGGGTCACACACACACACATATACATATACACATACATATATACACACACACACACATACACACACATACATGTATATACATACACACATACACATACACACATGTACATACACACACACACACACACACACACGTGTCAATGCTTTATTTACAGGGAGCAAAGTCAGGGTATTTTTCCAGAATGGTCTGTAATATACCACTGTGGATAAAATACTTTGACATATCTTGAACATTTCTGAATGAGTAGTCTCTGAATTCATTAATTTTATCGCACTCCAATACATAATGACGCAGGGTGTGACAATAATCCAACTGGCAAAGTTTACATCTTGTTTGGTCTACATCTGGTGGTGGTGATTTAACCTGCCAAAGATACTTGTAACCCAGCCGGAGGCGGGCGGTAGGGATATCCAAGAGTCTGCTTATTTTGTTGGATGCACCATAGACATGTGGTTAGTGGAGTACAGAGGTGTTTGCTCAGGGAGTAAGACACTTGGCACTGCCAGTGTTTAGTTCCCCTGGGCTCCACCTCATCTAACTTGACAATTTAATGTTTCAGTTTCTCTTTCCAGTGGAAACTTTGTTATCGTTCCCATTGCCTAGCAGATTTAATCAATATATTCGGTGTCTGGTGGTCTGGTGGCTAGAGCTCTCTCTTCACACACGGAGGGCCCGGGTTCGATTCCCGGCGGTTGGAAACATTTCGACGTGTTTCCTTACACCTGTTGTCATGTTCACCTAGCAGCAAATAGGTACCTGGGTTGTTAGTCGACTGGTGTGGGTCGCATCCTGGGGGACAAGATTAAGGACCCCAATGGAAATAAGACAGACAGTCCTCGATGACGAACTGACTTTCTTGGATTATCCTGGGTGACTAACCTTTTGGGGTTAAAAATCCGAAGAAATCTTATCTTTTAGTAATGGGTGTTCAGCGCTGTATAACCCCTGTGGTTTAGCGCTTCTATTTGATTATAATAATAATATTAGTAATGGGTGTTAGGGCTCAATAAAGCGTCAGCTGTGGTGGCCCTGAGTAACACCAACAACAACAACAACATACTGAAAATTATTAAAAGTTTTTCTCAATTGTGGTCATTATATGAAGCTCTGGAGTAACTACCACTGCAACACATATTTATGAGGTAAGTGAGCACTCTCTCATATTATTATTTATTGTCCCAATGTGATCAATCAGTCATATTACCAAGACCTCAGTAACTTTACTAAGTTTATTTAAGTCTCTTACATTTAAGTTCACTTACACTTAAGTTCACTTACACTTAGGTTCACTTAACTTGAGTTCACTTACATTTAAGTTCACTTACACCTAAGTTTACTTACACTTAAATTCACTTACACTTAAGTTCACTTATACAAGTTTAGGTTATTACAGGCAGATTAGATTAGATTTTGCCACCGAAGTGGCTAGTTTATTGTGCACCCCATATCCATCCTGTGGACGGTAGCGCAAGAGCATATGGATACACAAAAGGCCTAGGCACTAGGCCCCAAAAGGGTTAACAATTGTACATTTGGATTTATATCTACAGTTCACTTATCTGTTACAAGCAAATTTAGGGAATTTGCTTAGTACAACTGGTATTATATTTTCATTAATAAGATATCTTGACATGTTACATAGTTTATTATACTGTCTATCTCTATATTCCTAAATAAGTGGACAATTCAGTACATAGTGTTCAAGACAGTGACCATATGCCTGATCACATAATTTGCATTTAGTTTGATCATCATCTGTGTATCTCCCAAACTGCCAGAAGTACTTGTAGCCAAGCCTAAGCCTGGCCACTACAACATCAGTCAGTCTGTTCACATTGCAAGTTGCTCCATAAACATACTTATCTAAGTTCATTTTATCAAAGTGGGTTATATATCTACTCAGGCTTCTAACTGCATTCCTATAACAATCTTTTCATTATTTATTTCTCTCGTAATATTATTCCTAATGCTAGACACAGATATACCAAAGTTATATTGTACATTCTCCTTTGGGGTACTCTTCTTGGCTAACATATCAACTTTATCATGAAGGAGTAATCCAATGTGTGATGGAATTCATAGCAATTGTACATTAATTCCTTTATCCCAGATTTTTGAGTATCTATACCTGGCTTCTCCAATGAGCATGCTGTTAGTCATTATATGAGTCAAGAGCCTGCAATGATGACATAGAATCAGTAATGATGATAGTCAAGCTCAGTGTCATAGGTTAGCTTTAGTGCCATTAGAATTGCAAACAGTTCAGTTTGCAGTGTAGACGCCCAGTTGTTAATTCTTATGCCTAGTTCAACAAATTTATTATCGTTCTTAACTAGGGAGGTGGCAACAAGAGCAGATGCAGCCCTGCCAGAAGACTCCTGTTTAGATCCATCAGTAAAGTAAAGTAAAGTAAAGTAAATTTTATTTCATTGCAGATTGCAGATTACATAGGTATTGGTAGTTACAATGTAAATTGAGTGCAAGGAGAGCCACTGACATGCCATGGCATTAGGGGCAGCTTAATCTAGTAACTTAAAGAATATGTATTTAATATTAGAGAAATTTATTGAGTTTATTCTAGTAAAAATTGTTTTCAAAATTACAATATGATGAAATTTTACTGTTTAAATTATTATATGATGATATTAGATTGTTACAGGTGTTTAGATTCTCGAATGGTAATATGGAATTGAGATTATCTTAAGGAAAATAACATTGAGCATTTTTGACATTAACTTATAATATGACATATCCCCTCTCCACAAAGGGGGCAGTAAACAATAGCAAAGAACTACAGACCAATTGCGCTAACGTCCCATATCATAAAAATCTTTGAAAGGGTTCTAAGAAGCAAGATCGCCACCCATCTTGATACCCATCAATTGCACAACCCAGGACAGCATGGGTTTAGAGCAGGCCGCTCCTGTCTGTCCCAACTACTGGACCACTACGACAAGGTCCTGGATGCTCTAGAAGATAAACAGAATGCAGATGTTATATACACAGATTTTGCAAAAGCCTTTGACAAGTGTGACCATGGTGTAATAGCACACAAAATGCGTGATAAAGGAATAACAGGAAAAGTTGGTAGATGGATCTATAATTTCCTAACATGTAGAACACAAAGAGTAGTAGTCAACAGAGTAAAGTCTGAGGCAGCTACTGTGAAAAACTCTGTTCCACAAGGCACAGTACTTGCTCCCATCCTATTCCTCATCCTCATGTCAGACATTGACAGGGATATAAGCCACAGTGCTGTGTCTTCCTTTGCAGATGACACCTGAATCTGTATGACAGTGTCCACCGTTGAAGACACTGCAAGACTACAAGCAGACATAAACCAAATCTTTAAATGGGTTGCAGAAACAATATGAAGTTCAATGATGAGAAATTTCAATTGCTCAGATACGGAAAACGTGAAGAAATTAAAATCTCATCGGAGTACAAAACTAATTCCAACCACACAATAGAGCGAAAAACTAATGTCAAAGACCTGGGAGTGATCATGTCAGAGGATCTCACCTTCAAGGACCATAACAATGTAGCAATTGCATCTGCTCGAAAAATGACAGGATGGATAATGAGAACCTTCAAAACCAGGGATGCCAAGCCCATGTTGACACTTTACAGATCGCTTGTTCTATCTAGGCTGGAATATTGCTGCACACTAATTGCACCTTTCAAGGCGGGTGAAATTGCAGACCTTGAAAATGTGCAGAGAACCTTCACCGCACGCATAAGTGCGATAAACCACCTCAATTACTGGGAACGCTTGAAGTTCCTAAACCTGCACTCTCTAGAACGCAGGCGGGAGAGATACATTATTATATACACATGGAAAATTCTCGAGGGCTTAGTACCAAACTTGCACACAAAAATCACTCCCTACGAAAGCAAAAGACTCGGCAGGCGATGTAACATCCCCCCAATGAAGAGCAGAGGTGCCACTAGCACGTTGAGGGACAACACAATAAGTGTGAGGGGCCCAAGATTGTTCAACTGCCTCCCAGCATACATCAGGGGGATTACCAACAAGCCTCTGGCTGTCTTCAAGCAGGCACTGGACAGGCACCTCAAGTCAGTACCTCATCAGCCGGGCTGTGGTTCGTACGTTGGACTGCGTGTGACCAGCAGTAACAGCCTGGTTGATCAGGCTCTGGTCCAACAGGAGGCCTGGTCACAGACCGGGCTGCGGGGGCTTTGACCCCTGGAATTCTCTCCAGGTAACATAATAGTAATATATTATTAAAAATTGAGATTATCGTATAGGAAAGTAATAATGAGCATTTTTCAAAGTAGTTTATAGTATGATCATTTAGTTTTGGTTGAGTAGGTGGTTTTTGAGTTGAGTCTTAAATTGATTTTCAGACAAGATTATCTTAATATTTACTGGTAATGAATTCCAGATTCTGGGGCCCTTTATGTGCATAGAATTTTTACATAGGTTGATATGAACACGGGGTATATCAAAAAGTGATCTGTGTCTTGTGTTGTGGTCATAGGTCCTATTAAATTTGGTGAGGAGAATTTTGAGCAGAGGGTTTATATTAGAGTGTAAAGTTTTATATACAGTGGTACCTCGAGTTACGATATTTTTTCGTTCGAGAATGCTGTTCAAGTGCCATTACCAAACGAATTTATCCCCATAAGGAATAATGTAAAATAGACTAGTCCTTTTACACCCCCAAAAATATACCTACAAAAGCATTTAAAAAAATAAACTTACATAAAAGGGCGATTTTGGGGACCATCGTAACTCGAGGTACCACTGTATGTAGTAGGCACAAGAGTAAGTATGGATGTTCTTTACGGTGAGTAGTTTTAGACTTTTGAATATTGGTGGAGTATGCTGTCTAGAGTGGGAATTTGTTATCATTCTGACTGCGGCCTTTTGTTGTGTTATGAGTGGTCTAAGGTGATTTAATGTTGTTGATCCCCATGCACAGATTCCATAGGGGAGATACGGGTAGATAAGTGAATGATATAGTGCAAGGAGAGCTGATTGTCTACCAACCTAGTGTAGTAGGTTGGTAGACAGCAACCACCCAGGGAGGTACTACCGTCCTGCCAGGTGACTGTGAAACAGAAACCTGAAACTGTTTTACATGATGGTAGGATTGCTGGTGTCTTTTTTCTGTCTCATAAACACGCTGGATAACAGGTATATCTAGCTACTTCTACTTACACTTTAGGTCACACTACACTGGCATACACATGCATATATATACATACACACATCTAGGTTTTTCTTCTTTTTCTTAATAGCTCTTGTTCTTTTTATTTTCTCTATTGTCCATGGGGAAGTGGAAAGAATCTTTCCTCCGTAAGCCATGCGTGTCGTATGAGGCGACTAAGATGCCGGGAGCAATGGGCTAGTAACCCCTTCTCCTGTACAAATCTACTAAAACAGAAGAAGAAAAACTTATAAAATTGGGTTGTCTGAATGTGCGTGGATGTAGTGCGGATGATAAGAAAGAGATGATTGCCGATGTTATGAATGAAAGAAGTTGGATGTCCTGGCCCTAAGCGAAACAAAGCTGAAGGGGGTAGGCGAGTTTCAGTGGGGAGAAATAAATGGGATTAAGTCAGGAGTATCTGAGAGAGTTAGAGCTAAGGAAGGGGTAGCAATAATGTTGAAGGATCAGTTATGGAAGGAAAAGAGGGAATATAAATGTGTAAATTCAAGGATTATGTGGATTAAAATAAGGGTCGGATGCGAAAAGTGGGTCATAATAAGCGTGTATGCACCTGGAGAAGAGAGGAGTGTAGAGGGAGAGAGAGATTTTGGGAGATGTTGCTTAATGTATAGGAACTTTTGAACCAAATGAGAGAGTAATTGTGGTAGGGGACCTAAATGCTAAAGTGGGAGAAACATGCAGAGAGGGTGTAGTAGGTAAGTTTGGGG
>WNWK01033821.1:0-20866 GCA_009830355.1 Cherax destructor | reverse complement strand
AAAGTTAAAATCTCCCATTAGCACAATATTTTCATATGTAGATGCCTTACAATTTCGTCCCATAGAAGTTTACTGCACTCCTATCAGGGTTTGGGGGCCTGTAAATCACACCCAAGATTAGTTTTTCACGGCCCTTGAGAAGCTATAACCAAACAGATTCAGTGGCTGATGCTTCTAATTCTATATCTTGTCTAACACAACAATTTAAATTATCTCAGACAAACATCGCTATTCCACCACCCTTCCTGTTGACCCTATCAGTGTGGAATAATTTATAGCCTTGTATGTGGCATTCAGAAGGTATTTCTCTATCTTTCAGATTGAGCCAGGTCACTGTTATAGCAATAGTATCTATGCTTCCTACACTTGCAGTTAATCTTAGCTTATCTACCTAATTTCTTACACTCCTGCTATTAGTATAGTAAATCTTAAGGGAGTTAGTCTCTTACTGCCCTCTGCTGTCTCCCTTTGTTTGCTGACCTGATCCATTGTCTTTATTTGTAACTTCATGGTGAATAATGTCTTTTAAACATTTACTCTTTTCAACCCTAGTGCTGCAACCTGACTGTTTCCCACACACCCATACCTCTATCTTCTATCAGTTTAAAATCCTAGACATGTTAGCAATGGCCCTCTCGATTGAGTTGGCAAATGCTACCACCCCTGCCCCCAGAGATTTAACCCATCCCTTGCATACATATCATGTTTGTCATAAAAGTTGTCCCAGTTGTCAGTGAATGGGATTGCAAGTTCCTTGAAGTATCTGCCTAGCCAGCAATTTACACCAATTGCCCTAGACATCGATTCATTGCCCACTCTCCTTCTAGGCAAGATGCTACATATGATTGGGACCCCTCCCTTAGTCCTAATTCAATCTATAACTTACCTGTACTCATCTAGCAGCTCTTCTCTCCTACCCTTCCTGATTCATTTCCACCAGCACAGACATAAACTGGGCTTGTTCCCATTACCTGACATGATATTATCCAACCTGTTGAATGTGTCACCAACACCAGCTCCAGGGAAACACACACTGTCCCATCATCTTATTCTTATTACAGAAAGCACGGTTCATATATCTTACCTGTGAGTCACCAACCACAAGAATGCGCTTACCTCTATTAACAGGGGAGGTAGTACCTTTACCTTCACTAATCACTGAAGTACACTCTTCCTGAAGAACAGAGTGATTTCCTACCTTCAAATCTTCTCTTAACTTATTTTGATGCTCCTCCCATTACTGGGAACCACTCGCCACTTGTAGCAGGTGCTGGACTGCTCCTCTCTGCTGGGAGCCTTTTCGTCTTCACCACCTTCAGCCACCTCGCAGCGAGTGACACTGCTCCTCACTGCTGGTAGCCTCATTCCCCTCACCCACTCCAGCCACCTCACACTCACTCCCAAACCCATCGAGGTGAACCTTCAACCTCCTAATTTCCTCCTGGAGAAATAGAACCTCTTCCTTCAACACACTAACCTCAGTTTTTAAAACACTGCAGAAGCAAGCCATGACTTTTAAACCCTCCATACTAATCCCAAAAGCAGCTTAGGACCGTATGGTTCAGCAGAATGTGGGTGTTTTGCCTTCTTTTCCCAACAGAAATCTTCGTTGTGACAAATCTATCGACTGAGGATCGGGGATAAGTCTCACTCATAGCCACTCCACAACCCGGTAGCTTGAGTGCAGCTGACGGTGGAACACATTAGAAATGTTTGCCCAGGGTTTAGGCCTTTTTGATTTGTTGTGGTTTGCATAATTACTGGGGTGCCTATATGGATCTCAGAAATTTTAAAGAGTCTTTTGACATTAACAATTCAGTGGGATTTTAATTGATGCTGGTTATTTTAATTTGGTATGACAGCATTTGTTTTATTCATGTCCGTAGTTTTTTTCTCTTGTATTGTATTTGTATTTATTTGCCAAGAACGATAAGTGCTTTTCAAAAATAAAAAAATATTATGCACCTGCCTACGGTGGATTGCGTGCCACCAGTGTCAACAGTTTGTTTGATAAGACCATCAGTTAGGTGGCCTGGTCTGGAACCGGGAGTGCAGCGACCCCCGCAGTTATCTACCAATAATCTACGTATATCAGGAATAGCAGGTATCCTGCCTGTTTCTAAAGTAGAATAGAATAGTTTATTTGGACATGATACAAAGTTGTACAAGGTATTAGTCGTGGGGTGTACATACCAAAAGCCCCTTGTATGCAGAGCATTATGGGCAAACTTTAAATTAACTTAAGAATACTTAGTCTATAACAGATTAAATGGTAAGATTTAGAGTAAACAATTGAGTATCTAATCAATGAAATTTGAACATTACAATTTTGAAGCATTACAGTTTTACAATAGAACAAAATAATTAAGTTACTATATGTAGCATTACAATTTGTCAAATCAGATCAGATACATTTATGAAATATAAGTTATTCAGCATTTGAATTTGATTAAATGAGAATTTTTTGTTCTGTGGGCATTTATTTATGGGGTTCTTTGGCTAGTTGTAAGTAAGGTTATGTACTGTGTATTTAGTTTTGTAGGTAAGGTTAAGTAGTATATATTTAGTTTTGGGTGAGTAAGTGGATTTTAAGAAGTCTATATAGCCTCTTGTGTGGCACTGTATCATATACAACTCTACCGTACTGCTTTATTTCATATTACAAGATTGGCGAGGAAAGGATTGCCTTCCCTGAATCCATGCTGGTTCTGTTTTTTTCCCCAATGCTTCTCATCTTTCCTCTGTATGTGTGTGTGTTTGTATCTGTGTGAGGGGTGGAGGAGTTTCAGTATCTACATCGGCACTGTCCACCCAGCGCTTCTCTGACATATTAATCTCGACAGAAAGCATAATGTATAGTAAGATGCAATTTCTTTGATGGCTTGTGCTTGAATGATTCAGTAGTTTGTGAGGTGTGTAGGCTGGTGCACCAGCTAGGTGACGGTGTCTGGCTGCGTTTAAAGTCCAGTAGCAACTGTTGTGGTTTTTATGTTCGTGCCAACTGGAAGAAAATCTTGAGTGAAGTTTTAGCTGGGAAACCTCTTCATTTATTTTAACAATAGCTATATCTTCAAGGGGGAACTTGATAGGTTAATTTCACCTCCAAATCGGCTAGATTGCGGGGCATGTGCGGCTGTCACCAACAGTCTGGAAAATCAGGCCAGAATCATGGAGTCCTGGTCTGGGACAGAGCCGCAGGGGCGACGGCCTCGAAATAGACTCCAGGTAACCTGGTAATAACTTGAAGAGGATAAAGCACTTGCTTACCCAGGGAGTGAAACTGATGCCAGTACCTTAGTGTCCAATCTGAAACTTTTTTACACTTCCTCCTTGGAGTGAAAGGTTTATTTAACACTTTGGTGTACCCATTGTCTGCTGCCCTGATGTTGTTTTTTTGTGTGTGTGTTCACCTAATTGTGGTTGCAGGGGTCGAGTCACAGCTTCTGGCCCTGCTGTTCTTTATCGTGATCAACAGCCTCAAAAGCTTTAGTGAAGAAGGTTAATAAATTAGATAGGCAGGAACGGCCCCTCGTGAATCCATGCTGAGTATCATTAATCAAATTATGGTTATCTAGATGGCTTCTAATAATATCAGCTATAATTGACTCTAGTAATTTGCCTACAATTGAGGTCAGGCTTATTGGGCGTTAATTTGACGGTAGTGACTTGTCCCCTGCTTTTAAAAATAGGTTTAATTACATTGAGGCATCTTTAATATCAGACACTACACCTGTTTGAAGAGATAAATTAAAAATGTTAGATAAATTAAAAATGTTAGATAAATTAAAAATGTTAGATAAATTAAAAATGTTAGATAAATTAAAAATGTTAGATAAATTAAAAATGTTAGATAAATTAAAAATGTTAGATAAATTAAAAATGTTAGATAAATTAAAAATGTTAGATAAATTAAAAATGCTATGTATTAATTTATTCATTCTACGCTGAATGTTTTCTAACGAATTAATATCCATTATGTAATATGGAGACCAGAATTGAGCTGCGTAATCTAGGTGAGACCTTACTAACGATGTATAAAGCTGTAATATAACCTCTGGACTTCTGTTGCTTACACTTCTTGATATAAATCCCAGTAATCTGTTTGCCTTATTACGTACGCTTAGGCATTGCTGTCTTGGTTTAAGGTTGCTGCTTACCATAACCCCCAAGTCCTTTTCGCAATCTGCATGGCTAAGTTCTACGTTATTTAACTTATAAGTGCTTGGGTTATGGACACTCCCGAGCTTCAGAACCTTGCATTTATCTACATTGAACTGCATCTGCCACTTTTCTGACCAGGAATTGAGTTTGTCTAAATCCTCCTGAAGTTCCCTAACATCTACGTTAGAATCAATTATCCTGGCTACTGCATCTTCGACTTGACTCCCATTTCTTCTCTGCCTCCATCCCTTTCTCCATTTTTGGAGAGACCTCACCTAGTGTGTGTGGGTGTACTCACCCAATTGTGGTTGCAGTGGTCGAGACTTTGCTCCTGGCCCCACCTCTTCACTGACTGCTACTAGGTCCTCTCTCTCCCTGCTCCATGAGCTTTATCATTATACCTCGTCTTAAAGCTATGTATGGTTCCTGCCTCCACTACATCACTTGCTAGACTATTCCACTTCCTGACAACTCTGTGACTGAAGAACTACTTCCTAACATCCCTTTGACTCACCTGAGTCTTCAACTTCAAATTGTGACCCCTTGTTTCTGTCCCCTCTCTGGAACATCGTGTGTGTGTGGGGGGTAGGTAGGTAGGTTATATATGAAGTAAGTCGTCGTGTACTTCGGTAGTGCGATGGGGATTTTGTAAATCGTATTTCACTGTTTAGTACCTACGACTTTTAAGAATTATTATTACTTCTCAATTAATTTCGTAGGATGGCCCATGTCTCCGCTCAATAATATATGTAATATATACATAATAAGCAGTGTCAATTAAACTAGTAAAACTTCCTTCAAATTTGATCTTTTTACACAAAATGGAAGTTTTCAAAAGGATGCTGAACAGAAATCTCCAGCTTTCTTGCCTTTGCTTCAGATTCTTCACGACTACGGTGCTCTTCAACTCGAAGGCTGAGAGACTGATTACCTTATCTTTTGTATATAGTTATACTGTCTTCCAATTATGTCCTTGAATTTATATTGATAAAGCCACTGGTTGCACGTTTCTAATTTTCATCTTGTCAGTATTGTATTGCATTCATGTACGAGCTACCTGCTAACTTCTCCGTATCAGCTAGGCTCTGATGGCTACCTACCAGCAAACTGCTCCAGATTAGCTAGGTTCTGATGGCTATCATAATGTTGGTGTGCTGTACCAACAAGTAGATGAATGAGACACGTGCAGCATGTGGGTATCTTCCTTGCCGAAACGTTTCGCCTGCGCAGCAGGCTTTACTTGAATACGACGGTGACTAATTTGTTGCAGGCAGTTGAAGTGCGGATTTTAAAGTGCTCAGTCCCTCATCTTAGCTGGAAGGTGTTGAGTTTCATAGCTTTGGTCCATCTGAAGTAGAGGCAGTTGGATGGGACTTGCATACTCAAGTCAGATGTTAAGTGTGGCAACATCACAGGTGGTGGGGCCCACTAGTAGGCTTGCTGGCAAATGCTAGCCAAGTTTCTCTCGAATCGGACCCTCTTCACACATAAGATAGTCCAAATCTTCACTTTAACACTAACTTTCGGTCTCAGAGCAGAGGGACTGAACGACTCAATCTCCACTTCAACTATCTTCAATAAATTAGTCACCTCTGTATAGTCAGATCATGAAACCTGCTGCGCAGGCGAAACAGTTTGACGGTAAAGATACCGAAGGGTTGCACATGTGAACCGCTGGCAGCAACAGCCTGGTTGACCATACATTAAAAAATTTATTCTGGCCACAGGCCTAGCTTCAGAGTAAAAGAATTCTTGAAACAGATCATAAGTATCACAGGTATGCAATGATACATATTCAAGTTAATTAATATAGTATGTAAGTTTTAAATCATAAACCAAAACTAATTTAATAACTTAATCTTGCTAGAATAAACGTCATATAATAAAGCGTAATCCCCAAAGTCTAAATTGTTAACAAAAATTAAATATCTTTCGTGATTCTCAGACTGGTTAGAGAAGTTGTTGTTTTAACGAATTTAGGCTCTCCTTGCTTGGCAAACCTGTACTTATCTAATAAGCAAAATTGGCAAGCTCGGCTTCAAGAGCACTACATATAAACACAAACACCTGCACATAAATGTATAGACATAAATGCATAAATACACGTGCATAAATGTACATACATTATGCAGTACGATGTATGTTGATTGAGGGTAGCTGTGGAGATTAGGGGGTTAAATACCTCGTATAGTACATCAGATCCTTGTGAATTTTGCATAAAGTTCGCACACAGTACGACACCTGATGTACGAGATGTTGTGTTGAGGGGGACTGTATGTGCGTACATATACAATCGTCCTTGAAATGTTTTTCAAATACTGACAAATAAGTGTTTACAAACTGTGTGCACATATTAAATACAGTGAAGTGGAAACTTATGACGTTTTGTTGCGACTTAAACCATTAATGGTATTGTACCTTTTTATTCTTTACGAAGACATTCGCGCTCATAGTACACGTTTTAATTATCATGGGTTAGGTGTTGTGCGTGAGTGAAGCGGGTTATAGCTTCGAATTTACGCGTATACAAGCACGCTCGCTTGCTCACAGATTTACGTGAAGATATTTAAGTAATTAGCGTAGCACACTTCATTTTATTGGGCGCTACTGGGTTGCTAGCTAGTGCTGGTCAATTCTGGGTGAAAAATGAGGCTATCCCAGAGTTGATGAAATACCACTTTCCACCGGGCCTGATTGTGTAATGTTGATAGTATTTTACTTAACATTTCACATATAGGCAATATTAGAAAGTTTGTGGCATTTACATTTATTTCCCATATTTATTGATAATATGCCAACTTTATTGTGACAATTGCCATGTCAGTCTAGTTAGTGAATGGACACTTCCCACGCTGCAGGTTGTGGCAGAGGGATGTAAACAGACGCTCTTGCCATAATTGTAGCATTGAAATATCATTAGATGTCAGGTGCTCTTGTAAAGATGGAAGGTTATCGAACTAAGGACAGGCATCATAAGCATGTGGAGGGGGAAGTTAAGGAGGAATATGGGCGGGAAGAGAGGTACTTCTAAATTGTACGTTGTCCTGTGGCACGCAGGTGCACTTGATAGCTATTAATGATTCAGGAATTATTGTTGCCCGCTCACACGAATCCTCTTAAGTTGAAAATGAAATATTAAAAAACAAATAAATAAGAATTATTGAAAAAATCGCCCAGAACAGTGAAGGTATGTGTTTACTGAATTAAAGTTGCGATTCTTGCAATCTTACATATATGAGATGCACACAAGATCAATAATCCTGACTGTGTGCAAAACTTTTAATATGCTTCAGCTTCATATTAATGATAGGAATACCTCTATATGGTTACTCAGTAAGCCTTTACTTGGAGACGATTATGTCGATTCAGGATCACACACGCCTCTGTACTGGCCTGTTGGTGGTTGCAGGGATTGATGCTCAGATCCTGGTCATGCCTCTTAGCACACTTCAGATTAGCTTTTAGCCTCGTGGGGTCATATCATACCTGCCTCCTTCACTTCCTCACCACTTATAGACTGAAAAAATAATTTCTAACTTCCCAGTAGCTCATCTGTGACTTCAGCTATTTCAGAGTTCCCATTTCTCGCGTCTCGGTCTCTCTATCTACCTTATAAATTTTCCTCAGTATTTTGTATGTTATCTTGTGACCCCCTGGTTCTAATGTCCTCCAATATCGTTAGGTCCAATTCTTTAAGACACTCCGTTGATCATGCCCCCCTTAGCTCAGGAACATGTCTTGTTGCATACTTCTGCACTTTCTCCAGTTTAACATGACTACAGGTGCAGGTTCCATATTGGTCCGCATACTCCAGAATGGGCTTAACGTATGTTGTGTATAGGCCCTGAGTGACAGATTTCATGAAGGCTACGCTCAGATTTGCAAGACGAGCATTGGCTGTAGAGGTTATTCGGCTATTGCAAGCCTTTAGCCTTATGCTGGGCACTATCTTCACTCCTAGATCTTTCTGAGTGAAAACTGCAGCCTGTCCCCCTAGTCTATACCCAGGAGACCTTTACAATCTTGTACCATGGTGACCCAGTGGAGAATGTGCTCACCACTGATTATGAACCAGTATTGTGGCATAATTTGCCGTTGGTTGATAGTATGAGAATGAGAGACATTCTGCTCCTAAGTCCTAGAGTGGTTTCAGTTCCAAGGATTAAGATGGTGGGTGGCAATCTAGTGAACACTAATTCACTAATCACATTCTACTAACTGGACCTAATCCTGTGCTTAAATCTTGGTTGGAGGGATCTGACCATAAAGCCATACGTTTCCTTCAGTGGCAACCAGAGGTTCAGTTGCAAGGTAACCCATATCACTTAGGGTGTTTGTGGGGCCGAATTTAACACTACCCACTTACTGTCACAACTGTGGTGTCTTCAATAGGTTAATGCCAGAGCATGTGTGGTACACATGAGGGAGGGGTATACCTTATACCTTTACCTTTGATATACCTTTGAAGAGTTTCGAGAGTTTCACTATCAGAGCCCGGCCATGGGCCAGGCTCATCTGGTGCTTGCCTGGTCAACCAGGCTGTTGCTTCTGGAGGCCTGCTGCAGCACATATCCATCACAGCCTGGTTGATCTAGCACCTGGTGAAGATACTTGTCCAGTTTCCTCTTGAAGGCTTCTACACTTGTTCCAGCCGTGTTTCTGATATCTTCTGGTAAGATCTTGAATAGTCTGGGACCCTGGATGTTGACCTCTGCAAAACCAGGTTTTGCAGAGGTCAGTAGGAGGGTGTACCTCCCAAATCCTCGCCTATCCTGTTGTTGCCTCTTCTGGATGAGACACTTTCTTTATTTCTTTGGTGGAACAAGAACTGTGAAGGACCTATCATTGCCTCGTGTATCGCTCTTAATTGATTAATATGCTGATATACTTACGGGTATGTTCCGAAATGCTGTGTTCATCCTGGATTTATGTGGAAGGGATAACTCCAATACTTCTCTCGGATGGATATGGGGTAAGATCAGAAAGATGTCTGGGAAGTACTCCTAGCCCACTTCCCAACTTTCTCCACTGTATGTTGGTAGTGGATGACCATTTTGGTGTGGCTAACACCTTTGCTGAGGGCTTAACTTGGGAGTTATATCGACGGATCTCGCATTCTAGGAACACAACAATGATGATATCGCAACTGCGATATCATCATTGTTGATGATATCACAGCTGGACCTTAGGAGCTACAGTCCTGAGTCTTGCAGGATACTACATGGTATTTATTCCTGAGGTGACCAATCTCGGACGTCAGGTGATAGTGGATAACATCACTGAGTGAACTGCTTCTTATGGCTACCAGCTTTCCACTTGAAAGAAGATGGCTGTTCATTTTGTGGTCCTGGATTCGACTGCTTGCTTTCCATATGCTACTCAATGGTGTGGCTCTTCCCTATGAGCAGCAGAGAACATTTGTTGGGACAAGTCTCTCCTGATGGGGGGGGGTGTCTCAAAGCAGCTCAGTGGATACTTTGCTGGTACTAGACATTCTCAAGATGCTCTCCCACTGCACCTAAGGGCAGATCAGTAGGCACTGCTCTGTCCATGTGAGGCCTTTCCAGGCTGGAGTTTACCAGTTCTTCCCTACTGAGTTCTGTTCATCACTTTGGGATCTGGCTTTGCACAAGTGCATGCTGTATTTCCCTTCTTGAGAGCCTCTGAGTTTGGTGAGCTCCTGGATCTCGACCATGAAGAGTTTGGCTTGCATTACATGTTGCTGGTACGCCTGGCAACTTGGCATCAGCTGTGGTCTTTGCAGGGAGGGGAGGGGGAGCTCTTTATTTATCATGTGAAGCTTCCTGTGCCATTTGGCATTTTGGATGCAATGCCCCTCTATTGGACTGTAGCCTCATTGTGTCTGTGGTCAGAGGTTGGCTTCCCTTCCTGTAGTCTTAAACACTGCCTGAGATTAGTTTTGGTAGACAGTGGAGGAAGACCCCAAAGTGTTGAGCTCCAGTGATTGTGTTGATTAATTAATTGGAGCATTATTCAGTTCGGGTTTCAAAAATAAAAATCTTTACTGATGGACTAAAGAGTGAGGGTGATGTTGACATTGCTGTGATTGCTGGTGAGGACTCTTATTGTTTAGAGCCACCAAGAGTCCTCAGCGATCGTTGCGGAGCTCTGTAAATTCCTCGCTATTCTCGTCCTGATAACTGGCTTAATCAGTTCTCGATTCATTGTGTATCTGGCCCAGTATGCTTCTGTCAGTGCTGTGACCTAAAAGATCCAACAAGGTGTAGTTCTGTAGGTGCTTGGGTCCTGTTAGTGTACCGGGGAAATGAACAGGTTGATAATGAGGCAAAAATTCACACACACCAACATACAGATACTTATACAGTTTTATATTTTCGTCCATTTGAATTGTATGACCACCCTTCACTTTCTTTTCCATCAATGAGGTAGAGGAGGCTGGGCTTATGGAATACGGGGATACCTTTTTTTAGTTCGCTCAACAACCGAAATACTATATTTCTTAATCTGTGTAAAAGAACAGTAGTGAATGTTAAAAAACGTATAAAATTAGATACGGAATATTATGACTAAAATGCATCTCTGATTGCAACATGGGTATCTGAGAAAATAGGTTCCGAGTTTTAAATAATTGACTTGAGAAGATACGCCTCCAGGTGTATTTACCTGCAGTGTGTTCTGGTCCCAGACCAGGCCTCTAGGTGGATGACCTGATCAACCAAGCTGTCGGTGTTAGCCTCATGCAGTCCAATGTATGCACCACAGACTAGTTGATTAGGAACTGACTTGAACTTGTACAGTTCTCACTTGAAGATATCAACGAGTTGGTAATATCCCCTTATGTATTGAAAAATTTTGATCCCTTCACACTTAATTTTTTTCTTAGTGTTCTGCTTCTCATTGGGGATATTTGGCACCGTCTAAAAAAGCCACTTGCCTCGGTTTTAATGTTCTACTTTTTTATTTACACAAATAACCTGCACATAAGAGGAAGAAATTTATGATGCTTCAGTCAGACTTTGTTAACTAGTTAACAGTCAGTCTGTCTGAAACGTTCTCATAAGTTTTTTCTCTCCTATGTGCAGGTTGTTTGTGTATTGTTCCAGTCACAATATTATGTCTCTTTATTCTCTACTTTTAATTTTTTTAAATTTTGCTCTTTTTCTTTCTTTACCCTTTACTAATTTACATTTTTCTTCTCCCCACAGGCAACCATTGGCATTGATTTCCTGTCCAAAACCATGTACCTGGAGGATAGAACAGTAAGTAGTTAAGGGAGGTCTGGGATTTGTTGTTTTACATGATTGAACTTAAAAGATGTATTCTATCTCCTCCTTTCAAAGCTCAGCCCTGTCTTAAACAATCAGAAAAATAATCCTAACATTTTGGTAAGAACAAATATTTTTTTTTTTTCAAATATTTCCCTACATAGAATGACAGTTTCAGAAAGTGGCCTCCGACAGTCAAAGGGTTAAGATGCACTACCCAGGATGCAAATGACAATAATCGGCTAACAGTTATTTATTAACTCGTAGGGAAATGGAGGCAAAATGTGTTAAGATCAGCCTCTCTTCACACCTCTAAGGGTCTTGAGCTTCATATCTGTGGTATTTGTAATAAGAATAGAGCTGTGCATGTGGTTTGCTTTTGTCTTCAATTCATTATATAGTACTGTAGACTGTAGATTAACACAGTTACGTTCCTGAAAACTCAATGCAAGACGAAACTGTTAAACAAACTGAAGAACTTCTGGGAAAAATGGGGTTACATTTCTTGGAACCCCAAAAATGGCCAACAGACGTTATAGGTCTCCAAATCGTAAAAAATATAATGAATGATAATGTAATTGTAGTTCATTGTCATGTATTATATTTAATGCATTGCTTAAGGCTACAAATGTTATGGAAATATTTCTTATCGTATATTGTGGTTGCTGGTATATGTCAGTGATTCTGAACACAGTGGAGAAAGGTGCTGTGGCCCAACTGGGCTGAAGTGGAAGGATGTGGATTGTTTACCAACGTGGATGGTTGAGGCTTTGACACTAAACCCGATGGTTGTACTGGAGTAGTCAGAAATTCCCTATGATACACGTGCAAAAATATGATAGGCTAGTATCTGTTCTAAGCCATCATTTGCATGTATCAGTAAAAAAATACCATATTTTACCAGAGTAATACCCACCATAATATAAAATGCAAGCTGTCCAAGAAAACGTGAGAAAAATATCAAGAGAAAAGCTTATCAAGGCTATCAGCATGTGTTGTTATTGTTGGGTTGAGGGTTGTGACGGCCCCAGGGCTGTTGTATATCTCCTGTGAAATTTACCACAATGTTTTTGCAAATATAAACTGTTTATTACATATTAATAAATTTATTACAATAAAGGAATATAATTTCTCTTGCATTTTCAGTAATAAACATATAAGAAAAGATTATATTCACAGGCTGTTAGTACTTGACCATCAACAACCACAACCACCCCAACAACTACAACCACTCCAACAACCACCACCACCATCATTCACCACCACCACCATCATTCACCACCATCATTCACCACCACCACCATCATTCACCACCACCACCATCATTCACCACCACCACCATCATTCACCACCACCACCATCATTCACCACCACCACCATCATTCACCACCACCACCATCATTCACCACCACCACCATCATTCACCACCACCATCATCATTCACCACCACCACCATCATTCACCACCACCACCATCATTCACCACCACCACCATCATTCACCACCACCACCACCATCATTCACCAACCACCACCATCATTCACCACCACCACCATCATTCACCACCACCACCATCATTCACCACCACCACCATCATTCACCACCACCACCATCATTCACCACCACCACCATCATTCACCACCACCACCATCATTCACCACCACCACCATCATTCACCACCACCACCACCATTCACCACCACCACCACCACCATTCACCACCACCACCACCATTCACCACACCACCACCATCATTCACCACCACCACCATCATTCACCACCACTCACCATCACACCACCACCATCATTCACCACCACCATCATTCACCACCACATCATCCACCACCACCATCATTCACCACCACCACCATCATTCCACCACCACCACCACTCATTCACCACCACCATCATCACCACCACCATCATTCCACCACCACCACCATCATTCACCACCACCACCACCATTCACCACCATTCACCACCACCACCACCATCATTCACCACCACCATCATTCACCACCACCATCATTCACCACCACCATCATTCACCACCACCATCATTCACCACCACCATCATTCACCACCACCATCATTCACCACCACCATCATTCACCACCACCATCTCACCACCACCATCATTCACACCACCACCATCATTACACCACCACCATACCACACTATTCACCACCACCATCATTCACCACCACCACCACTCATTCACCACCTACCACCATTCACACCACCACCACTATTCACTACACCATCTCACTACCATCATTCACCACCATCATTCACCACCACCACATCACTTCACCACTCACCATCATCTCACCACCACCATCATTCACCACCACCATCATCACCACCACCACCATCATCACCACCATCCACCATCATTCACCACTACTCATCCACACTACCACTATCATTCACCACTCTCACCACCACCACTACATCATTCACACACCACCACCATTCACACCACCTATCACTCACCATTTCACCACTCCACACCACTCATCATTCTACCACCACCATCATTCACCACCACCATCATTCACCACCACCACATTCTCACCACCACCACATCATTCACCACCACCATCATTCACCACCACTCATCATTCACCACCACCACCATCATTCACACCACATCATTCACCACCATCATCCACCACCACCACCATCATTCACCACCACCATCATTCCACACTCATCCACCACCATCATTCACACCACCACCATTCCACACACCTTACTCACCACTCTATCATCACACACACCATCATTCACACCACATCATCACTCTACACCACATCATTCACACCATCGTTACACCACCATCATTCACACACCACTACATTCCACCACCATTCACCACCACCACCACCACTATTCACCACCACCATCATCACCACCACCATCATTCACCACCATCATTCACACCACCATCATTCACCACCACCACCACCACCCATTCACCACCATTCACCACCACCACCATTCCCACCACCATCATTCACCACCACCATCTCCACCACCACCATCATCCACCACCACCATCATTCACCACCACCATCACCACCCCACCACCATCATTCACCACCACCATCATCCACCACCACCACCATCATTCACCCACCATCATCACCACCACCATCATTCACCACCACCACCACCCCACCACCCCATCACCACCACCACCTACCCCACCATCTTCACCACCACTCATCCACCACCACCATCATCACCACCACCATCATTCACCACCACACCACCACCACATCTTCACCACCCCCCACCACCACCATCATTCACCACCATCATCACCACCACCATCATTCCACCACCACCATTCACCACCACCCACCACACCATCACCACCATCATTCACCACCACCATCATCCACCACCACCATCATTCCCACCACCTATCCACCCCTCTTCACACCACCATATCACCACCACCATCATTCACCACCACTTCACCACCACCATTTCCCACCACCATCATCACCACCACCATTCACCACCACCATCCACCACCATCATCCACACCACCATCATCACCACCACCATCATTCCCACCACCATCATCACCACCACCATCCACCACCCCATCATTCACCACCACATCATCCACCACCATCTCACCACCATCACCACCACCACCAATCATTCACTCACCACATCACACCACCACCACACACACCATCACCACACCACCATTCACCACCATCATTCACCACCACCACATCTTCACCACCACCACCATCATTCACCACCACCACCTCATTCACCACCACCATCATCCACCACCACCACCATCATTCACCACCCCACCTCATCCACCACCACCACCATCATTCACCACACCATCATCCACCCACCACCATCCACCACCACTCCACCACCACCACCATCATCCACCACCACCATCTCCACCACCATCTCCACCACTCCACCACCACCACCATCATCCACCACCACCATCATTCACCACCACCACCATCATTCACCACACCATCATTCACCACCACCACCATCATTCACCACCACCACCATCATTCACCACCACCATCATTCACCACCATCATTCACCCCACCATCTTCCCACCCCTCATTCACCACCCCATCATTCACCACCATCATCCCCCCACATCATCCACCAACCACCACCACCTCATTCACCACCACCCTCCATCATTCCCCCACATCTTCACCATCATTCACCACCACCATCATCACCACACCATCATCACCACCACCATCATTCACCCCCCCCCCCCCCCCCCCCCCCCCCCCCCCCCCCCCCCCCCCCCCCCCCCCCACCATCACCACCATTCACCACCACCCATTCACCACCACCATCATTCACCACCATCATTCACCCACCACCATCATCACACACCACCATCATCCACCACCACCATCATTCACCACCACCATCATTCACCACCACCATCATTCACTCACCACCATCATTCACCACCACCATCATTCACCACCACCATCATCACCACCACCATCCACCACCACCACCATCATTCACCACCACCATCATTCACCACCACCATCATTCACCACCACCATCCACCACCACCACCATCATTCACCACCACCATCATTCACCACCACCATCATTCACCACCACCATCATTCCACCACCACTCACCACCACCATCTCACCACCATTCACCACCACCACCACCACATCACCACCACCATCATCCACCACCACCACCATCATTCACCTACCATCATCACCAACACCACATCACCACCACCACCATCATTCACCACCACCACCACACCACCACCATCATTCACCACCACCATCATTCCACACCACCACCATCATCCACCACCACCACATCACCACCACCATCATCCACCACCACCATCATTCACCACACACCATCATCCACCACCACCATCATCCACCACCACCATCATTCACCACCACCATCATTCACCACCACCATCATTCACCACCACCATCATTCACCACCACCATCATCCACCACCACCATCATCCACCACCACCATCATTCACCACCACCATCATCCACCACCACCACCATCATTCACCACCACCACCATCATTCACCACCACCATCATCCACCACCACCACCATTCACCACCATTCACCACCACCACCACCACTTCACCACCATTCACCACCACCACCACCATCATTCACACCACCACCATCATTCCCACCACCACCATCATCCACCACCACCACCATCATACACCACCACCACCATCATCCACCACCACCACCATCATTCACCACCACCACCACCACCATCATCATTCACCACCACCATCATCATTCACCACCATCATCATTCACCACCATCATCATTCACCACCACCATCATCATTCACCACCACCATCATCATTCACCACCACCATCATCATTCACCACCACCATCATCATTCACCACCACCATCATCATTCACCACCACCATCATCATTCACCACCACCATCATCATTCACCACCACCATCATTCACCACCACCATCATCATTCACCACCACCATCATCATTCACCACCATCATCACCATTGGAAAAATAAACACAAGCAGTATAATGTGATCCTTTATTGACAACGTTTCGCCCACGCAGTGGGCTTTATCGAGTCACAAACAGATCTACATGGATAAAGGATACAAGAGTATTTATAGGATTTAGTCAGGTGGATAATGCTGGGTCAGGTGGAGAATGCTGCATGTGACAGTCTTCAAAGTAGGGTGATAGTTACAACCTTGGGTAACATAAAAAGAGAAAGGACAAGTATAAGAACATAAGAAAGGAGGAACACTGCAACAGGCCTACTGGCCCATACTTGGCAGGTCCATGTCAAAACCAACCCACCAACAGTATATGGGTAGACATTCATCATCACCACCACCACAACATTCATCACCACCACAAGCACATTGCCGAGTCTTCTGCTTTTGTAGGGAGTGATTTTCGTGTGCAAGTTTGGTACTAATCACTGTACGATTTTCCAAGTGTATATTATCATGCATATCTCTCGCCTGCATTCCAGGGAATACAAATCAAGGGACTTCAAGTGTTCCCAGTAACTTAGGTGCTTGATTGTACTTATGTGTGTTGTGAAAGTTCTCTGTACACTCCGGGTCAGCAGTTTTGCCTGGCAGTTAGTGTACAGCAGTATTCCAGCCTAGAGAGAAAAAGTGATTTGAAGAAAATCATTATCCATCCTATCATTTTTCTAGCAGATGAGGTAGATACAGTGGACCCCCGAGTTTCGTAAAAACTTCACTCCTGAAGTCTGCTCAAGCGCCATTACCGAACGAATTTACTCCCTTAAGGAAAAATGTCACGTAGGTTAGTCTATTTCAGACCCCAAAATACACTTCCACAAGCACTTACAATATTATACAGTGGTACCTCGACTTACTATATTAATCTGTCAGAGAGGGCATATTTTAAGGCGAAAAATCGTTACACGAATCAATTTTCCCATAAGAAATAATGGAAATAAATTTAATCCTCCAAGACTTCCAAAAGTAGTTAAATAAAATATTTTTAGAACTTTTGACATTAAATAATACAGAATTTAATAAAGAATACCTAAATACACATGTAAATATTGTACAATAACATGTCACTTCATTTATTGAAGAGTTGTTGATGTGGAGGACGGGAGGAGGGAGAAGGTGGAGTAGTATGCAGTGTTTGAAGGGAATCCTTCCATTAACACTGCAGGTACCAAGTTCTTTTCTGGGGTTACTGGCCTTTTTCTTTGAATGCTACACTCCCTGCATGAATGCTACACTCCCTGCATGAATGCTACACTCCTGCATGAATGCTACACTCCTGCATGCCTACTACACTCCCTGCATCCTTGCTACACTCCCTGCATCCTGCTACACTTCCTGCATCCTTGCTACACTTCCTGCATCCCTGCTACACTCCTGCATCCTGCTACACTCCCTGATCCTCTAACTCCCTGCATCCTGCTACACTCCTTCATCTTTGCTATATCCCTGCATCTTGTACACTTCCTGCATCCTTGTACACTCCCTGCATCCCTGCTACACTCCCTGTATCCTGCTACACTCCTCGCATCTTTGCTACACTCCCTGCATCTTTGCTCACTCCCTGCATCTTTGCTACACTCCTGCATCTTTGCTACACTCCTGCATCTTTGCTACACTCCTGCATCCATGCTACACTTCTGCATCTTTGCTACACTCCTGCATGCCTGCTACACTCCCTGCATGCCTGTACACTCCTGCATGCCTGATACTCCTGCATGCCTGATACACTCCTGCATGCCTGATACACTCCTGCATGCCTGATACACTCCTGCATGCCTGCTACACTCCTGCATGCTCGTTCACTCCTTGCATGCCTGTACACTCCCTGCATGCCTGCTACACTCCCTGCATAAATGCTACACTCCCTGCATAAATGCTACATCCCTGCATAAATGCTTCACTCCTGCACATTCTTTACCACAGGCTTGGCACTAGGAGCTTTGGGGCCCATGGTGGCTTATTTAGCTGTTGAAGCACTAAAACAGTGGAATAATGACAATATACTGGTATGAATGCGTGGGTGTGGGTGGGTGGTCGCTCTACTTGTAAACAATAGCACACTGACGCTCCTGAGTGCGCGCCAGTGGCGCCAAGCGGACACGTCCGTATGAATGTCGCAGACGAAGCAAACATCGTAAGTCACAGTCTAGACCAGTGTGGGATTCAGTGAGAATAATACATTAAATGTATATAGGACTGATCAGAGAGGAATAAATATAGAAAGAGTTATACAGTGAGCAAACAGAAATAAATACATATTATAACAATAATATAATATAAGGTGTAGTAAGTCTCTATAATCAGTACATCCTACATATACTAATAGGATACAGGCAGGATGGCAGTACAGTGTATCTGTGGGACTTGTGAAAAGGCTCTTGGGAAGAAATCAGAATCACATGCAACCTTTGCTTTTCAAAACATCATGTCACATGTTCAAAAATTAACACAGTAAAAGAAGTGACATCCGTCTAGAAAGGTGTTTCTGGATCTGCAACAAGGATGTGGAACTGTGGACAGATATCAGGAAAGCACTAGGAGGCTAATAAACAATAAGCATGAAGAAAAAGAGGAAATATTGAATAGTCTCTCGGTATATAGAACTTGGGAAGATAGGAAAGGGGTAAAGTATAACACACAGAATGACCAGTCTAAAACAAGTGACCCAAAAATAAACAGTCATCCACGGGAAAAACACAGGAGACAAAAACATTAGCTAACTCAGCCCCAGCCCCAGGACTGACCCAGACCCAGCCCCAGCCATAGTGAACATCCGGTTTTGGTTAAGGACGCCACCACAGCCATAGCCTCTAATACAGATATAGAGGAGTCTCTTCCAGGGAAAATGTTGGCCCCATGTCATCAAAAGGGGAAAAGCGCAGATAACGAGGAAAAAACCAAGGAGTGGAAGAGAGGAAAAACGCAGATAATTCTGCAGATCTTTGGGAAAATACAGAGTCAGTAAATATAGGCAGCCAAAACATATGCAGATTCTATGCTAAAGGTATGTGCCTTTATGGCAGAGATTGTTGGAATAAACACACCAGAAAATGTGCCAACATGTTAAGGAAAGGAAAGTGTCGTTTAACAAAGAGTGCAGATACTTCCATCCAGTGATGTGTCAAGCTCAACACAGTCCAGAGAATGTTATGACATGAGCTGCCCAGACCACCATATAAAGGGAACAGTACGATACAGAGAAAGCAGGGAAAGGGAAAATGGAAAAGAACAGCAATCTTTTTAGATATAAGGAGAAACAACCAGATAAAAGAAAGAGACAAAAGGTGGAAATGGTACAGAGGGGACAGATGGGCAGAACAGTGGGACAAGACAAGACAGGCACCAGCTCATCAGGGCTGTATAAACAATCAAAGTCAGTACTGAGAAACCAGGGTATGGGCACCAGGGGCCATACCAGGTAGGACATCACCAGTGGTACTAACCAAACACAAAGAAAGACCAAACATCCTCAAATGGTAACTCCTGCTTCATATTTGCAAATATTCAGGGTCTGAAATCAAATAAAATGACAAAGTTAGTTATATTAGTGGACTCTATCAGAAGCAAATGCCATGTTTGGAGCATTTACAGAAACACATACAAGGGATGTTTTGACGGAGAGATTCAGATAGAAAACTATAACATGTATAGATGTGATAGAATTAATAGGTCACAGGGAGGAGTAGGACTCTATATAAAGATACTCTCTGTTGCACAGAAGTTTTGAACGCTACAATGATATAGTAGAAATTCTCGGCATTAAAGTGGAAAATATGAATCTAGTAATTATCCTAGTATACAAACCACCATCAGCAACTGCGGAGGAATTCACAGAGCAGTTAAGGAAGATAGATAGCTATCTGATAGGCTAGAGAA
>WNWK01033820.1:0-20867 GCA_009830355.1 Cherax destructor | reverse complement strand
ACCCCCTCTCAGTATACACCTCCCCATATACACCTTTTGTATACACCTCTCAGTATACACCTCCCCCAGTATACACCTCCCCCAGTATACCCCTTTTCATATACACCTCTCAGTATACACCTCTCAGTATAACCTCCAGTATACACCCTAGTATACACCCCCGATAACCCCCAGTATACCCTCTCAGTATACACCTCTCAGTATACCCTCCAGTATACACCTCTCAGTATACACCTCAGTATCCCCTCTCAGTATACCCCCTCTCAGTATAACCTCAGTATACATCCAGTATACACCTCTCAATACACCTCAGATACACCTCTCAGTATACACCTCTCGTATACACCTCAGTATACACCTCTCAGATACACCTCCCCAGAAACACCTCAGTATAACCCCCAGTATACACCTCTCGGTGTATATACATGTGTTTCATTGCTGACAACGCTCTCAAACCTTCATATATAGTAGCCCATTAACTTAGTGATGGTCCGGGCCCGGGGCGTTGAAACCCCCCCCGGGTACTGGGCGCTAATTATAATGTTAAACTTAAATTGTCCTTCAGAAAGTTTAAAAACATGGAGCTGAGGCAATATTTTTGATTCAGTGCGTTTTTTTTTTTTACATTTATCAGACATGAACACCGATGAACAGAGGGCAATAAGAGGGAAAAAAAAACGCTTGGAATAGGAGAACCCCACCAGCAGCAGAAAGCCGGTTACCGGGTTTCCAATAACCGGCCCCCCGGCCGGCTCGGGAGTAGAAAGACTTTGGAACTCATCCAAGATATATCAAAGGTAAGGTAAAGCTTTAACAAGGTTAAAATTGTGTTTTTTTCATAATAATAATAATAATATCTTTATTTACTAAAAATGTAAAGGTTAAGCCTAGCTGACATCAGTGACATACTACTATATAAAACCGTTTGATATGCAGCATTTCGGGCAAATTAGGTTAGTGTCCCAGGATGCGACCCACACAGTCGACTAACACCCAGGTACCCATTTTACTGATGGGTGAACAGGGACAATGTTTCTACCCTGGCTGGGAATCGAACCCAGACACTCGCCGTGGGAAGCGAGAGCTTTAGCCACCAGGCCACGCGGACGAGTGAGACTTATACAACAGTTAAATAGCTTTATTTGAAAAACATATTGAACATAAATTAGAACAGGAAAAATGTCATTGTAAAAGTAGGTTCAATGAAACAACTGAAATTACAATTGACAGAAAAAATGAGTGATCAAATCAACTTGCAATTGTAGCAATCAGTCTTCTTGGTCACAATCACGTAGGTGCGTTAGCAACCAAATATATCGGCCGTTGCCTGCAAGACCAATGTCCCCATAACGTATAAACAAAGTCCTCTCTACCTAATGCGGTTATATATCAGCACTGAAGATTTGTAATCTACCATAGGAAGCATTTACAAGTTATCAGGCTGAAACTAGTATTCCAGTTGTCAAGGTGGCGCCTATACCACCCAGGACACACTCAACCTTCCACTAAGATACATCAGCTTTTAACACTTAGAGCTAAACAGAAGAGATATTCTCAACTTATCGCCTAGACACCAATATAGAGGCCTAGCTTGTCCCTTCGAGCCCCGTGAGGGAGGGGATTAGGGCTGGGTTGTGGGGACAATGGTTCCCGACGAAGACGAGGGACAATGTATCTCGTCCCAAGGGAAGATATTTTGAATGTGAACGACACTTTACCCAGGGGGGACAAGGCCGGGTCACCAGCTGGTAAACACCCGGCCACCTGCTAAATGTTGCGAATTATATAAAAAAAAAAGGACACCAATATCCAAAAATATACCAACGCTTAAAGTTTGAAGCCGCTCTAAAGTTGTATTCTTAAGTTACGGACGTTAAATATTTAAAGTTGATTAGATGAAGCATTCAAATAATATAACATGAATATTAATATTTTATTTTTATTTTATCAGACAAAATAAGTAATTTGTGCCTACACGGCCCAAAAATCAGTCCTAACCTTTCTCTGTGTAAGATAAAGCAGTATTTAAGGTTTGCAGCAGATCAGAAGAGACATTCTCCAGCAATTGCAAAGAATTATTCTGTTCAATAAAACTAGCAAAGTAAAAGTTACACAAAACAAAAATGAGAGCGCACCTTTGACAAAACACACTACTACTAAAAGTTTGAAGCCGACCAGAAGATGCGTTCTATAGTTCTCACACAGAATCCAAACATTCCAAATTTATTAACTATTCCTACAAAGAGAATGATTCGAATCAATGGTAAGACTGTCTTAAAATTAGCAAGCCACCACTCTGATCACAAAGACAGGTATTAACAAACGAATCACACACAAACATAGCTGTGGCAAGCTCTAGCTCAAGTCCCTTCAAAAACCTGATATTTGGTTCTTACTCTGTTGTAATGGGTCGCAGCCTGGGGGGGGAGAAATGTAATGAAAGCAGTCTCGTTACACCTGTTGTCCATGCTCACCTAGTAGTAAATAGGTGTCTGGGTGTTAGTTAACTGCTGTGGGAGGCATCCTGTGAAGGGTACACCATACCACAGACATGTAGCCAGGACCAGGCTACAGAATGACGTGAACTTTAACCAGGTCTTAACTTATGAAACCAAAGTGAAGTCACTGAGAGCAGAGTGCAAATGAACTACAATGCGACGTCTCAACTCACAAATGATACTGGTGTCGAGGCCAGTCATTCGTACACCTTTTCTTGAAGCGTTAAAGTTTATTTTAAGCGTCGAAGCAACGAAGTCAACCAGCGACTGAGAGTTCCACCTTTCCTGGTTGGTGTTTCTGGCTATACTGACTCACACCACTGAGCAGTGTCCCCGCCCAGTAGTGTTGCCGGGATCAAGTCCACCTTTCCTGGTTGGTGTTTCTAGTTATCTGACTCACACCACTGAGCAGTGTCCCCGCCCAGTAGTGTTGCGGGATCAAGTCCACCTTTCCTAGTTGGTGTTTCTAGTTATACTGACTCACACCACTGAGCAGTGTCCCCGCCCAGTAGTGTTGCGGGATCAAGTCCACCTTTCCTGGTTGGTGTTTCTAGTTATACTGACTCACACCACTGAGCAGTGTCCGCCCAGTAGTATTGCGGGATCAATTCCACCTTTCCTGGTTGGTGTTTCTAGTTATACTGACTCACACCACTGAGCAGTGTCCCGCCCAGTAGTGTTGCCGGGATCAAGTCCACCTTTCCTGGTTGGTGTTTCTAGTTATACTGACTCACACCACTGAGCAGTGTCTCCGCCCAGTAGTGTTGCCGGGATCGAGTCCACCTTTCCTGGTTGGTGTTTCTAGTTATACTGACTCACACCACTGAGCAGTGTCCCGCCCAGTAGTGTTGCCGGGATCAAGTCCACCTTTCCTGGTTGGTGTTTCTAGCTATACTGACTCACACCGCTGAGCAGTGTCCCCGCCCAGTAGTGTTGCCGGGATCAAGTCCACCTTTCCTGGTTGGTGTTTCTATATACTGACTCACACCACTGAGCAGTGTCCCCGCCCAGTAGTGTTGCCGGGATCAAGTCCACCTTTCCTGGTTGGTGTTTCTAGTTATACTGACTCACACCACTGAGCAGTGTCCGCCCAGTAGTGTTGCGGGATCAAGTCCACCTTTCCTAGTTGGTGTTTCTAGTTATACTGACTCACACCACTGAGCAGTGTCCCCGATCAGTAGTGTTGCCGGGATCAAGTCCACCTTTCCTGGTTGGTGTTTCTAGTTATACTGACTCACACCACTGAGCAGTGTCCCCGCCCAGTAGTGTTGCCAGGATCAAGTTCACCTTTCCTGGTTGGTGTTTCTAGTTATACTGACTCACACCACTGAGCAGTGTCCCCGCCCAGTAGTGTTGCCGGGATCGAGTCCACCTTTCCTGGTTGGTGTTTCTAGTTATACTGACTCACACCACTGAGCAGTGTCTCCGCCCAGTAGTGTTGCCGGGATCGAGTCCACCTTTCCTGGTTGGTGTTTCTAGTTATACTGACTCACACCACTGAGCAGTGTCCCCGCCCAGTAGTGTTGCCGGGATCAAGTCCACCTTTCCTGGTTGGTGTTTCTAGCTATACTGACACACACCACTGAGCAGTGTCCCCGCCCAGTAGTGTTGCCGGGATCAAGTCCACCTTCCTGGTTGGTGTTTCTAGCTATACTGACTCACACCACTGAGCAGTGCCCCCGCCCAGTAGTGTTGCCGGGATCAAGTCCACCTTTCCTGGTTGGTGTTTCTAGCTATACTGACTCACACCACTGAGCAGTGTCCCCGCCCAGTAGTGTTGCCGGGATAAAGTCCACCTTTCCTGGTTGGTGTTTCTAGTTATACTGACTCACACCACTGAGCAGTGTCCCCGCCCAGTAGTGTTGCCGGGATCAAGTCCACCTTTCCTAGTTGGTGTTTCTAGTTACACTGACTCACACCACTGAGCAGTGTCCCGCCCAGTAGTGTTGCCGGGATCAAGTCCACCTTTCCTGGTTGGTGTTTCTAGTTATACTGACTCACACCACTGAGCAGTGTCCCCGCCCAGTCGTGTTGCGGGATCAAGTCCACCTTTCCTGGTTGGTGTTTCTAGATATACTGACTCACACCACTGAGCAGTGTCCCCGCCCAGTAGTGTTGCGGGATCGAGTCTCGGTTGATTAACCCGCCTCTTAATTTACAGCTCTTGTTTTTTTCGGTTCGTTGCGTTTAACTTGTTTTCATAATTATTCATGGAGATAAGGAAGACATATGCACTTGATAGGTATCTTTATTTCCGAAACGTTTCGTCTACACTGTAGGTTTCGTCAGTCGTGTTCAGAGTCGACTGAATATGGAGATAACAGAAACAGTGGAGAGGTAAAGATAATATGATCAGTCCACCAGTCTTCTGTAAGTAGTTTTGAGGTGGTCAGTCCCTCAGCCTGGAGTAGTGTTCAGCTCCACATTCTTGAACAATGTTCAAGACTGGACGTGAACACTTCCTAGGCGAAGGACAAAAGGTTGTGTGACGGAGATTGATTTAGAAGGACCTGCCAAGTAAGGGCCAGAGAGCCTGCTGCTGTATTCCTCAAGTGCTTATGTTATTTAAGAACATAAGAATGGAGGAACACTGCAGAAGGCCTACTGGCCCATACAAGGCAGGTCCTTATCAAAACCACCACTACCTAAGAATTTACTCCCGTACTCACGACACCAATCAAACCCAGCCCTCCCACTCATATATTTGTCCAATCTCTTTTAAAGCCACCCAAGGTCCTAGCCTCTATCACAGTACTCGGAAGATTGTTCCACGCATCTACAACTCTGTTCGAAAACCAGTACTTGCCTATGTCCTTTCTAAATCTAAATTTATCCAATTTAAATCCGTTATTTCTGGTTCTTACTTGGTTCGATATCCTCAGTATTTTATTAATATCGCCTTTATTTATGCCCATCATCTCCAATGAATCTATATCCATCCTGCAGTAAGGAGACCAAAACTGAGCTGCTTGGAGACATGATGACGTAGTAAATTTTAACTTTAGTCAGATTAATTAGAATACTTTGACAGGGATTCTAGAGCCAATTGACTTCCTAGTTGAAGAATGAGACGCTTGTTAAACATTTGGGAATCTTTACTGAGTAAACCTATCTCCAGCCAGTGGCTACCTCAGTCCATTACAAAGAAGAGCGATGGAAAAAACTGGGGAGCTTGAGGTAATCAGTCCCTCAGCCTCCAGTGCATCTGGGAAGTGGCTTAAATGGCTCATAAAACCGACACCTTGAGGAATGAGACACTTGTGCAACATCTGGGATCCTTCATTAAGGAATGTTTCGACAGCCAGTGGCTTCTTCAGTCCTATACAAAGAAGAACGGTGGAAAAAGAGGAGTTTAAGGGACTGAGGCTGAGGGACTGATTACCGCAAGCTCCCTTTTTTTAATAGTTGATGACAACTAAGGAGGGACATAACCTCTTTGATTTGGTTCTGGCAAACAAGGAGACCCTTGTTAATAATTTAATATTACGAGCGACCAATAATATATAATTGATTACATTTAACATTGAGTGTTAGTATGATATTAAGGATTATATTATAAGGGTCCTAGATTTTCGCTTGGTACATTACGATGGGCTGAGAAGTCTGCTGCCTTGTGTTGCCTGGTATTACAACCTCAGGTTTAATGGCCTGTTAACCTGAGTGTAAAATGGAGCAAAGAAACACAGTAGAAGATGTATTGAAATTGTATTTCCTTCAAAAATCAGTTAGATTAATTCCAGACTTTTGTCTTTTCCTTCCCCAAGTAATTGTGATTATATAAAACTTTTGTCTTTTCCTTCACCAAGTATAACAAAGTGCTGTTTACACATATGTACACTATATACAAAGGAGTAGTGTTTAGTGCATGCCACAGTTGTCTAGGCTAAGCAACAGCCAAAAGACAGACAACTTTCCACAACCAGCTCTATGCAGGAATTCCAATGACAAACTGCGAGTGGTATCCACGTCACCTTTGTCAATGTTAAACTCGCATTTTAATTGGCTGAACCGAGTCGTTGATTTGATGATGGGGCCCCATCACCAAACCCTTAACGATGGTTCGCTGGTTGGAGATGAGCCTATGTGGGTGTGTTTAACATGCTCTGAATAAAGATTACATACTCTTTGCATGCAACACCCCCACCCCAAGAGGGCTCAGGACTAGGCTTCCACCTCAAATGGGTAGAGTGCCGCCATGGCACATATAATAATGGGACCGCCTTTCCCCTCAACCATCCCGCTCATTAGTTAAAGCTAAACTTTTCTCGAGACATAAAGTCCAGCTTTAAACTTAAGAGTGAGACAGCAGATGGTAGGGCTAACATAGGTCCAAGGTGCCTGCGGTCGGTAGCAGGGCACCCCCCCACGAAAAAAAAAACCCACTAGGGGAAAAAAAAGGGCTGGTTCCACCCAAAGTCCCTAACACATCCTAACTAAATACAATGACTTCTGGACAACACATCAGCTAGTGTATTATTTTTTCCAGCAATGTGTATAATTTTTATATTGTAGGGTTGCAACCTAATACTCCAACGCATGAGTCTGGTATTTTTGTTCTTCATGTGCTGAAGGTAAACCAGAGGGTTGTGGTCGCTGTAGATGGTGACCACCTGAGAGGACTGGCCCACGTAGACATCAAAATGCTCTAATGCTAGAAGTAGAGCCAGGCCCTCCTTCTCTATAGTAGAGTAGGCCCTCTGGTGTGGTTGGTATTTGGCCGAAAAATACGCCACAGGCTGCAACCCATCATCCCCAGATTGCAGAAGCACTGCCCCCACCCCAGACTCACAAGCGTCAATCTGCAAGGAAAATGGTTTTGAAAAGTCTGGAGACAACAGAATGGGTGCAGTACAAAGTAATCTCTTTGCTTTTGTAAAGGCATCTTGACATTCTGGGGTCCAAATAAAGGGAACTTTGTGACTCGTAAGTGAGGTTAGAGTTGCAACAATATATGCAAAATTTTTACAGAATCTTCTATAAAACCCTACCATCCCTAGAAAACGTTGAAGGGATTTCCTGTCAGGGGGTACTGGATAATTTTTAATGGCCAGAATTTTTGCAAATTTAGGGGCCACTTTGCCACTACCTACTGCATGGCCCAGAAAATTAATAGTAGATTGGCCAAAGGATGACTTTGATAAATTAACAGTTAAATGAAAACTCTGGAAGGTCTCAAAGAGAGCCTTAAGCCTAAACACATGTTGGTCCCAAGTGTCCGACAAAACAACTATGTCATCTAGGTAAGCTGCCGTGCCTTCAAGTCCTTTAATAGCTTGATGGATAAGTCTCTGGAATGATGCAGGAGAGTTTTTCATTCCGAAGGGGGTCACTGTATACTGATAATGACCTGGAATTACGAAGGCAGAGATTTCCTTCGCCTTATCTGTTAAAGGTACTTGATAGTAACCTTTAAGGAGGTCCAATTTGGATACAAAAGTAGCCTTACCCACAAAGTCGATTACATCATCCAGACGTGGCAGAGGATAGGCATCTGCAATTGTGACCTCATTCACCTTACGGTAATCTGTGCACATTCGGAACCCTCCATCAGCTTTGTTAACAAGGATGCATGGTGAAGCCCACGGACTAGATGACTCCTCCACTAACCCATGCTCTAACAGAAATTCTACCTCCTGTTGGAGTAGCTTCTGTTTTTCAGGATTAGCTCTGTAAGGGGAGAGTTTAATAGGTTTAGAGTTTCCAACATCTACATCATGATATCCTAATGTACATTTTTTCGGCACATCCGAAAAAATATCAGGAAAAGACTGTAGGAGCGCAGTTAAATTAGTTACTTGAGACTTAGTCAAACCCAACATTAAAGGTTTAGGGTCCTTGAGGAGGACCGAATTTGGAAGCTTTACATTAATCTCAGAGTGCAAAGAGTCAGGGTCATCAGAGGCAGAGGACAGAGTCATTACTGGAACTTTATCTGGTGTATTAAAAGCTTTAATTTGATTAATGTGGTAAGTTTTGCTTTTTGAGGTCTTGTCAAGGGGAGATACCACATAATTTACATCAGATAATTTACTTACGATTTGCATTGGTCCCGTAAATCTAGCTTTCAGGTATAGGCTCCTGTACCAACACCTTATCTCCTGGATGGAAGGAGCGAAATTTTGAGTTTCTGTCATACCTCTGTTTCATCGTATTTTGAGCTGCCTTCAAGTTAGCCTTAGCCAACTGACGTGCTACCTGCAACCTTGAAGAAGGGTTGTAGCTGGTTGTGGAGGCGTCTTCTCCCATCCATCCTTCTTTGAGCACACGTAGAGGACCTCGTACATTGTGCCCAAATATCAGCTCAAAAGGACTGTACCCTGTAGACTCTTGCACCGTTTCTCTCATTGCGAATAGCAACAGAGGAAGTGATTCATCCCAGTCTGAAGGAAAATGCATGCAGAATGTTCTCATCATTGTTTTTAACGTCTGATGGAATCTTTCCAAGGCGCCTTGGGACTGAGGATGATAGGCAGTGGATAGGTTATGAACTATTCCTAGCCTAGTTAATGCTTCCCTAAATGCTTTGGCAGTGAAGTTAGTACCTTGATCACTTTGAATAGTTTTAGGAATTCCAAAGCAAGAGATAAACTTAGTTAAAGTTTTAAGGATTGCTTTAGTGTTAATACTGCGCATAGGAACTGCCTCTGGATATCTAGTTACTCTATCCATGATTGTGAATAAGTATTGATTTCCAGACTTAGCTTTAGGTAGTGGACCTACACAATCTATTATTAATTCTGAAAAAGGGTCTCCATTAACAGGAATGGGATGGAGAGGTGCAGGTTTAATGGGGTGTCCAGGTTTCCCTACCTGCTGACATTCTGGACAACAGCGAATATGATTCTTTACATCTTGCCTTAACTTTGGCCAAAAGAATTCTTTAGTTATTCGGTATTGAGTTTTGGTAATTCCCAAATGGCCTCCTAAAGAAGAATTATGGGTATATTTAGTATCTGAGACCTAAACTTTCTGGGAACCACTAATTTATCTGTTTGCTGTTTTCCCTCCACCTCCTTACCAGTTTCAGTGCAGACTAAGTAATTATTTTTTAAGAGATATTTGACCGGGTGACCCGAAGTGGATTCACCCACGGCTGCCTCAAAAGCAGAGTTTAGTGAGGAGTCTTTTCGTTGTTCCTCCCGAAAGGACAGTCCCTCAGGCATGGAAACAGAGACATCTGGCAATCCTGCAACCCTGGAATAGGAAGGCTTGATCTGGGGCTTTTCACTAAATTTACGAGGCTCTGGCCAGTTTTCCTCGCAAAACAAATTGGTTAGTCCGAGATCAGAGTCGTCCAAGGACGAGTTAACATTCTCATCAGACATCACTTTGGATTGTGCCCGAGTTATGGCCAACATCGGGAAAGAATTAATCATTATGGGTTCTATACATTTAGTAGACTCAATGTTATTACCCAGTAATAGCATTGCATCCTTCATAGGAAATCCCTCTGAGACACCAACAGTCAAATACCCAGTGTAGTATTTACTCTGCACATAGATTTGATGTAAAGGGACAGAAAATACTGCTCCTCCAAAAGCTTCTAACAGGACTGAGGATTGCAAAGAGGTTTGTTCAGAAAGGGGAAGTACTCCTTCTCTTATAAGTGAGCAATATGCTCCAGTATCCCTAAAGGTTCTAACTTCCTTTTTCTCTGAATGTTCCTGAAGGGACATTTTACAAGTGCTATAATAGGGGGCCATCCCCTTCTCTACTTCTTCCTGGGACATATTATTAGGGATATTAGAGATTTTACCAAAGGGTTGGGGTTTACTTGGACAATTGGGTCTAATGTGGCCAGGCTTGCCACAGTTATAACACACCATCTCAGCTTTAACTTTGGCACCTCGTTGATTTTGTGGCTTACGCCACTCTGGATACTGCCGCTTCGAATCACCATGTTGAGTAGTTTGATGTCGCTCACCAGGTTGACTTGGAGTGAAGTAACGCTGCTCACCAGGTGATTTTGACTGCTGACGAGATTCACCTTCATCTTGACCTTTATTTCTCCACTCAGGAACTTTTCTTTGACGATCTCTGCTCATACCAGGCTGTTGAGGAAAGAGATAAGACCGCTCGGACAAGGAGCGGTTAGTTTCAAAAGTATCAGCCAACCTGGCTGCTTCCAATGCCGTAGGCAAGGAATGATCTTGCAGAAAGACTCGAACCTCTGGACTAACAGACTCCAGCAGGTTGTCCACCAAGATGAGCTGCTTCAAATTTTCAAAATCAGCGACACCACTCGCCTTGTACCACTTTGTAAAAGCCCTGGTCTGCTGTCTGACGTAGTCAACAGCAGACTGACCCAACTGCCTTCTGCCGAGTTTGAATTCTTTCCTATACTTGGCAGGAATACATTGATAAGCCCCAAGAACAGTGGTTTTCACAATGCGATAGTTTCCAAAGTCAGCATTTCCCAGGCTAGAAGTAAATTCTTGTGCCTTACCAAACAACTCAGTATGCACCAGTGACGCCCAATGAACCTCAGGCCACCCTAAAGCTTGAGCCTGGTTTTCAAATGCTTCGAAAAACTGTTCAGGCTCTGCTTCAACAAAACGAGGAACAAACTGTACTGCCCTTTGCAAATTGAAGTCATCTACAGTCTGATGGAATTGTCTCCTCTCCTTCTCTCTATCAAACTCCTCCTTAGCAAATGCTCGCTGTTCTTTAGTTTGTTCAAGAGTGAGTCTGGCTAGTTCAAGCGCCAGGAGTTCTGTCTCTCCCATTTTGTAGAAACCTCAATGGTGACCTACGATTAACAGCTCCTGTAGAGGGAGAAACACGAGACTGATATGCCATAGTTTCAGTTTGTATTTTACTCCTTATAATATCACGCAGCTGCGCAGCAGTAAGGGTACGCTGGTATTCAACACCAATAGAACGAGCGATACGCCAACAACGCTGTAGAGAGAGTTTGGGCAACTTTTGTAGAGTTAACTCAGACACTAACCGTCTGATTCGAATAGGTGGCATTAACCATCAACTTAACACGCTGTAACGCAAATGCACGGTACGACTGCAGGTTACTCACACGATAGCAGAGCTGACACACAATAGCAAAGCCAATATGCACACACACAATAGCAAGGCTGACACACAATAACAAACCAAATTGCAGAATACTCACAATAGCAGGCTGACCATAGCGAAGCGAATGCAAAAATGAGACACAAAAATTCGTGAAGCGTTGGCAAAGCGTAAGCAATGCCAGATAGCAAGCTATCTAGATACAAGACTAGCTCCTGCGCGAACTTCAACTCTAGGCTCAACTCCTGCTCTAAGTCTCCAAATTCAGCTCCGGGACAGGCTACCCATATTACAACCTCAGGTTCAATGGCCTGTTATCCTGAGTGTAAAGGAAGCTTGGAGCAAAGAAACACAGTAGAAGATGTATTGAAATTGTATTTCTTCAAAAATCAGCTAGATTAATTCCAGACTTTTGTTTTTTCCTTCACCAAGTAATTGTGATTATATAAGACTTTTGTCTTTTCCTTCACCAAGTATAACAAAGTGCTGTTTACACATATGTACACTATATACAAAGGAGTAGTATTTAGTGCACGCCACAGTTGTCTAGGATAAGCAGCAGCCAAAAGACAGACAACTTTCCACAACCAGCTCTATGCAGGAATTCCAATGACAAACCGCGAGTGGTAACCACGTCACCTTTGTCATTGTTAAACTCGCATTTTAATTGGATGAACCGAGTCGTTGATTTGATGATGGGGCCCCATCACCAAACCCTTAACGATGGTTCGCTGGTTGGAGGGAAGCCTATGTGGGTGTGTTTAACATGCTCCGAATAAAGGTTACATACTCTTTGCATGCAACACCTGTGGTGACGAAGACAACTGCCAATACGACAGTTTTCTCAATGCTATATAGGATGTCCAAAAGAACATATTTTCCCAATGAGAAAAATAAAATTGAATAGAAATGATCAAAAATTGATGAGCACGAGACCTAAATATATTTTAGGGATAAAGACAGAAATTTATAGTTGTATCAATAAAATGGAAGGTCGTAGAATGCAGATAAATGGTTCACAGAACCGACAAGTTGATACATTAGACACATGTGTAACACTTGGGTATCTTTAATGGGGAAACGTTTCGCTACGCAATGGCTTCATCAGTCGTATACTGTCTATAGTATATAAGTCCCTTCTTCCCGAATATGCTGTATTCTTATCAAGTTTGATGGACTGATTACATTGACTCAAGGCTGAGGGACTGATTACCTCAAACTACTTCTGCTCTTACCACTCTTCTTTGTATTGGACTGATGAAGCCACATGTGCAACAGTTAGGAATCTTTATTTATGAAAAGTTTTACCTAGACAGTCCACTTCTTCAGTCGCATACAAAGGTGACTAGAAGCAGAGACAACAGAAGTTACAGAGATGTATAGCAAGCTTGCTGCTTGCTAAGTCTTTTTCACATTCTGAATGTTCATGTTCTGTATCATTTAACATAAGGTCCAGGATTATTTACATTCCCGGGGGTTAAGACTGTGCAATTATTTAAACTGAACTGCATCTACCTGGAAATCAGCTTGTCTAAATCTTCCCGAAGTTCAGTGGTATCTCTCGCTTAGTCTACTAGTCGGCCTATTTTTGTATCGTCTGCCAATTTACTCATGTCACTAAAGACCGACAGAGTTATTTCTCATTGGATCTAACTCTTCTCTAATCTCAATTCTTTACACATGGGAAAAACTTTTTTATTTAACTTCTTGCAACTTTTCTTATTCCTTTTTTAACATCTATTTTATTATGAAGATATTGGTTTACGAGATGACCTCCTCTGATGAAACACCTATAAATTCATTTCCACTTTCCTGAAATATATTTAAGTCTCCTCCATTTCAAATCACTTTCATTCGATCATATTTCACATATATGGTAAATATGTTCTTTGGGCAGCATGTATATCTATAGTTTTTAGAAAGCAATCATACTGATAGTTCTCTTTGTTATCCCAGTCAACACATGACAGGTGATCCATCAGCCCACTGAAATCTGCTAAACGAAAATCTGGGACCCATAGTGTATAATCCCTAATATATTTCTATTCATTCTTTTATGAAATCGATTTGTGGTCACTGTTGCCAAGCTCTTCCGTACTGCCAATACTACGGAGAAGCTTTGAGTCCTGGATCACCTCTACGAAGTCTTCTGATTCTTGATTCCCAGTCAAAGAATTCCAGTCAATTTGACTGGGACAACGCCTTAAAAATTTTCTCCCAAAAAGTCTCCGTTGGTCCCTACCCAAATTTTGGGGTCGGTATATGACGGCCGAAATCAACTTTTCACGTCCATTTGCAAATTCTAACCAGACTTCGAGAGTGTTTCTTCAGTCTTTCTACCTTTTCTTATATAGACATCCATTTTTTTCGGACATACACAGCTACCTGGCTACCCTTCCTGGTATATCCACCTACATTGAACAAGTTGAACCCCTGAATGCGCCACTTGACAATCACGTCTCTACTGTTCAACTTAATGTCTCAGTTATTGAAAAAAATCAACATTTCCCACATATTCAACCAATCTCAATTAGTTCATCTTAATGTTAACGCTGCAACTGCATGTATAGAATATATGTATTAAGAAAATAGTTCTGTATCTTTCTCCTGATCCTCTTTGACTTTCCACCAGTATAAAGAACAACAAGGCACAATACCGTGACTGGAACAATACACAAATACCCTCACAAAGGAGAGAAAAGCTTACCACGACGTTTCGGTCCAACTTGAATCATTTACAAAGTCACACTAACATAAAAGAGTTCATGTTCATGTAGGTTTGCCAGGGCGGGTCCTGACCCGGGTCATCTCCATGTGGTGACCCAGCAGTACCGAAGGAGTGTCGGAGTGATGTACCATTTACAGGGGCACGGTGAGAATTCGTGTCAAGTGTATTACCGTTTACAGCCCTATGGCGGGGGGCAGCCCTATGACAAGGGCAGGGTGAGTCTTTCAACTCCATTTGAGCCATTCCTGGCACTCAGGCCGCTGCCCGAATGCCAGAGCGACTCAGGAGATTCTCTGGAAGTATGTTGAACACCTGACCTCTGACAGAAGTCTTCCACAAAAGAGTGAGGGAGCCGAGCCAGTATATACAGGCGAGGGGGTCAAGGAAGGGACCAAGAGAGGAAGAAAAGGAAGTAGTGTAATTTTAGTGGTAATTCCTCGTCCAGCAACCATACTGGGCGATCGTTGGTGCTCTGCCTCCTGGTGGTGCCGAGACGAAACTTTATTTTCTTCAACATGGCGGCAGCTGCCAGACGTCGCGTCAACACTGTCTGTATTGAAATTGTAAAGGGCGTGTTGCACCCGTCCACAGCCGGTACAATCCTACCTATGGTGTTGAAGGATACATACAAGATTGACATAGGTGACCTATATGGTGTAGCCTTAAATGGACTAACCAGGGTATTCGTGAAACTGTCGTCAACACAGCAGTATGAAAGGTTGGTAGACAAGTACCAAGACCAAGTATATGCAGTTAACTCAAGTATGGAGGTGCGGTTGAGAGATGTCTCCCGGTCCTATACGTGGATAAGGGTGAGAAACGTACCATTCGAGGCGGATCCAGTGGATCTAATGGAAGTCTTCAAGGAATATGGGATTGTACATGCTGCAAATGTGGGAAAGTGGCATGAGGGACCCTTTGAAGGACTCATGGAGGGTCTTATTCCTTGAAGATGTCCATCAGGCGACCTATACCATCATACGTAGTAATGCCTGAGTTCAGGACACAGGTGTACGTAACGTACGTGGGTCAACAGCGGACGTGCCGACATGTGGGGCATTTGAACATGTAGCAGCAAATTGTCCAAAGAGAGGGCAGCAACGTTTTGGGAGGAGGGGCTCAATCGACCAAGCAGGACAGAAGGACAGGAAACGACTACGATGGGGCAGGAGTCAACTACCCGGTCATGGAGTGAGATAGTGGAGGGCAGCGCAGGGACATGTCAAACACTCCCAACGATAGCTACAGAGGAGCAAAGAGAAACAGCAGAAGAGGAGGAGGGTACAGGGGAAGCCAGCCCTAATATGTCTTTGGAAGGGGTATTGGAGAGCCTCATAGCCGAGACCTTGCCTGAGTTAAGTACGGCTGCAGGAGAAGTCTTGGGGGAAGACAATGAACTAGGGATTGAAATGGAAGAGGATGGAACGAGGAAACAAGGTTTAGTATGTGAGACGGTGTGTGTGGAAGTGCATGAGCAAGAAAGTGGTCAAGGTATGGAAGTGTCGGGGGAATCCCGAAAGAGATCAGTAGCATCATCAGATGGAGAGGATGTATTAACACCTGCGCAGAGATCATGCAAAAAGCCCTTGGTGGATGCGTCAAAGAGGGGAAAGGGAGGGATAAAATTTAAGGAAGGTGCCAAGGGTGGGAAATGTGTAAACAGAGCAGGAGGCACAGGGAAAACTGAAGTGACGCATGCATCAAGGTCGAAAGGTAAACCTTCATTGTTGTTTTCAAGTGTATAACTATTAATGTAAATGGTATGAGGGCAGAGGTTAAAAGGAAGTGGGTAGAGGTGACATTGAGACGTTATGGTGTGCAAGTGGGTTTTTGCAGGAACATAATTATAGGATAGGAAGAGACTTCCGTTTGGAAGGATATGATGTATATGCTGGGTCTTCAGGGAGATTAAAGGGTGGAGTTGCGGTAGTGATAAAGGTGTCAAGCCCTTTTCATTTGATTGCATGGGAGGAGTGTGGGGGGGGTCGTATAGTAAAGGTGGATGGGGAATGGGGTGGTGTCAGAGTATGCTTTGTAGGGGTTTATATGCCGGCGGAGTTTTCCAGGAAGGTCAAGGACGAATTTGTGAATGAATATTTGGTATATGTCTTAGGAGGGTTGCCAGGAGTAGCGATCGTGGGAGGGGATTGGAACTGCGTTATCAGAAATAGAGATGTGGAACCTAGGGGAGCGGGCTGTGTGTTAGGGGTCTTAAGAGATGTATTAAATAGTGTGGGATTGAAGGACGTGGTAGGTGGAGGGGAGAGAGTGGAGCACACATACCTTCGTAAGGATTATGCAGCCAGATTGGATAGGATATATGGGTCAGATCAGGTAGTGGCTGAAGGTGTGCAAACGATAGATGTAGGGTTTTCAGATCATAGGGGTGTTCTAGTAGAAGTTAGTTGGGAAGGAGCAGTTAGGTGGTATAGGGGTTACTGGAAATTAAATGTGAAATTGTTGAGTGGGGAGGACAAACAGGCAAGTTTTGTACAATGGTGGAAAGGGTTGTGGGTGCAAGGTAAGAAGCAGATTGAGTCGGGAGAGAGTATCATAGTGTGGTGGGAAAAAGTGGCAAAAGTGGGTATAAAAGGTTTTTTTACAAGACTGGGGAGAGGGAGGCGGGTTGGACATTTGGGTTACAAAAGTACATAGAGGGGCTCTTGGCCAGATGTCACGAGAGGAATGGACCTAATGCAGTGCAGGAGATAAGGGGATTGAAAGAAAGGCTGAGAGAGATACAGAATGAAAGATTTGATGTTTGTCGTTTGAGGGCGGGGATGGATGATATTTTATGGGGAGACAGGCCTTCGAAGTATGTTTTGAGCAAATGTAGGAAAAGAAGGGATGGTATGACAGTAAATAGCATAGAAGTGGATGAGTCGTTTGAGAATTATGTGCAGGGGCAAAGATTAAGGACGACTGAGGCGATGGGTGTATACGTGGATAAATGGTTTGAGAGGTATTGGAGAAGTGATGGGGTAGGCATAACAGAGAGAAGAACAATTTTGGAGGGAATAACTGCAAAGGTGGGAGAGAGGGAACGAGTAAGTATGGAAGGTCCAATTAGTGAGGAAGAGATATTGGAGGCGGTGGATGGGTTAAGTAAAGGGAAATCCAGGGATAGACGGCATAGTTAATGACTTCTATAGGATATATTGGAATGTTTTAAAGGGGAATGTTTGGTATGGCTCTTTAACACAATGAGAGGAGGGATGCTTAGGAACTGATCAATGCATGGGCGTGGTGGTGTTGGTTAAGAAAGGGGGAACAGGAGTGACAATGGCAATTACAGGCCTTTAGCAATGATGAATGCAGATTATAAGATTTTCGCGAAAGTATTGGGAAATAGGTTGAAAAAAGTGCTAGGAGGAGTGATTGAGGAAGGGCAGTGGGGATACCGGGAAGAAGCATGATAAGTGGTCACGAAAGAATTAAAAAGTATATAAAGAATAGCATAGAGGGGGGTATTAGCATTGGGTTGGAGACGGGCATATGACAGTGTGGAGAGAGGGTGCTGTATGAAATTAGGGACACCAGGGGTTTGGGGAGGAAGTGGTAGGATGGGTTGAAACAGTGTATACGGGGGCATGTATAAGGGTGCAGATGAATGGCCGTGTGGGGAGAATGGTGAAAATGGAAAAGGGATTAAGGCAGGGATGCCCTCTGTCGCAATGTCTATTTGCATGTTTGCAAGACCCATTCTACAGACTAGTAAAGGAGGGTGTGGGGGGTGAGGGGAGGGAGGGGGGTGAGGAAGAGAGTGAGGAGCAGGGGATAGTGGGATACGTGGACGATACTACAGTACTTGTAGGCAACGTAGAGGGACTGGTCAATGTAGGACGTGTAATAGAGGTTTTTTGTAGAGCAACGGGAATGAGGGTAAATGGGGCCAAATCACGATTATTGGAGGTAGGTAGATGGGTGGGGGGAAGGTTGGGCGAGAGGCATGGGTGGATAGTAGTGGAAAACATTAAGATATGTGGAATAATATATATGAGTAATGAAGTGGAAGCGCGTGCTGAAAATTCAGGTAGGATAGTGAAAATCGCAACGGATAGAATGAAGGGATGGAGACCAGGGGATCTTACATTACAGCAGAGGGTGATAGCAGTAAATACATTGATATATAGTAAGATTTGGCATGTAGCAGTGATATACCCATTAATGCAAGAAGACATACACACGCTGGAGATTAAAGTGTTTCGATACATCTGGGCGTTTGGAAAACCATGGATTAGGAAAGAGATTGTTAGAAATAGGGTTGAGATGGGGGGTTTGGGGCTAATAGCGATAGAGCGTAGAGTAATATGTATGTATGTTAAAAGATGTGTTATAAAGTGGGGTGGGGTAGAGGCAGGTCGGGGGGGTAAAGTGTCAGAAGAATTAGGTAGGTGGTGGGGAGGCAAGAGTTTGGGGCAATGTTGGGATCTCTTGCGAAATATAATGGTGATAAAAAATGCTCATAAGTTAACTGCAAGTGATATGGAAAAACTTGGATGGGGTAAAAGTGTGGAAGAAGGTGTGGGGGAATACCCTATGTATGATTGGGGCAATATATGGAAGGGATTCAAGAGTTTGTTATTGAGATCCAGAGACCGGGAACTTATGTATAGATTCTTACATGGAGCGGTGGCATCGAAAGCAGCTTTATTTAGGATGGGCATAGTTAAGGACGGGAGTTGTGACAGGTGTGGGATGCAGGAGACAGGGTATCATGCAATATTTTTTTTGTGAGATTTAGGCGGGTACGGGAATGGATGGTAGGGTATTAAGAAAATTGGGAGGGGGTGGCATAACAGTATTAAGGGCAATAAGTTTGGATATAAATGGTATGAGTCAACAGGTGCAGAAGGGATTAATGCACTTAATAGGGTTTACTATGTGTGCGTGTCATGGAGGTTGAAAACCACGGGGGTAAGGGAGCTATCAGGGCGCTTGCAGCAAGTATGATTGCAACAAGAAATAGGAATAGATGTGTATGGGGGAGATGGGAGGGGCTTTCTCGGAGCAATACAAAGAAATGAGTTTAAGGACTTAGTGGAAGCATAGGAAATAATGAATGTAAAAGGGCTTGACACTAGGGGGAATTAAGGGGAAAGTAGGGAGGGAGGGGTAGCTGGGTGGTGGTACAAACGGAATGGTTGGGTAGTAGGGAAGGAAATAGGATTTTCACTGGGGGGTAGTGTAGGTATGTAAGTATGTACGGGAATTAAGATAGTGAGGAAATAAGGGGGGGGGAGGGGAAAGGATGACGGATGACAAAAGATAATTTTAATGCAAAGGGGAGACGGATGATGACCAGCGGAGGTAAGGATAGTGTATGTGATGTTGGTAAATTACTAAAATAGACGGACAAAATAGACGACTTGAATTCATTAAAGTAAGGGGAAAAATGAAGGTTTACTTTGCATAAAGCAGAATAGGTGTGGTGGAATATTATATAACGTATGTGCTATGTCCAGATGGTGTTAATGAAAATAGTGTGGAAGGAAGCTGAAGTTAACGCATTGTTAAGTTTGCAAAAATCGGTTCAAACATGTTAATGTGAATAATGGTGTTCAAGATATGAGTGGATGAATTACTGTTACAATATACAGATATACAGAATAATAACTACGAAGCTTGAGGTCAAGGTACGAGGGAAGTGTGTATGTAGGTATGAAAGATGATTGGTGTTACTTTCACAGATGATGTCAAGTCATATCATATAAGAATTACTTTATAATGAACAATGGATTAACATATATGTCGAGTGTCATAAAAATTGTGGTTGAGATAATACAGTTTTATGTATAAATATAAAGCATACAAAATGTAGTGGAGAAAGTGGACACCTTGTGGTATGTACATCAGGGAATGACTTTGGGAGGACGAGTGCTGATAAATTATAAGGGTACTGCAGAAGTACATAAATGTATGTTATAAGGGAATATATTTATGTTGTTGAAGAATTGAAGATGAAAGGAAGAATTTTGGTGTATAAAATGTAGTCTTATTAGTTTGGGGCAAAATCACATTTAAAAGTTGTTTAAGTGATTAATGCATAGCATAATGCAGAGGAGGGAACAGAGTAAACTCAGAGAGGAGGTGTAGAGTAATAACACCTAGGGATGACATATTTACATATTTACACCTTGGGTGTATATACTTTGTTGTGAAAATATTAATGTATGTCAAAGGGTCAATAGCATAGGAGAGGAACAGAAGGAGATATTGTACAGTAAGAAAATATAAAGACTTATGTGTTGTAGACGTCAGTCCTACAGTTCAATTTGTATGTAGTATTGATAATGTAGTCTGGGAATGTTGTTGTTTCCATAAATGTATCAATATCATGCCTTACAGACATTATATTTTTTTTTTTTGTTTGTTTGCTCTGTATATATATATATGTGTTTTAAATAAAATATAAAAAAAAATTTTAGTGGCACAAGAGAGAGAAAGGGAAGCGAAGGGTGAAGGGAGGCCATAGTAATGGTAGTGACAATAGTAGTAGCAATAGAGTAATAGTCATAGTAGTAGTAGTAGAAGAAGTGGGGTAAGTCTGTGGACACGAAAAAGGAGTACTGCAGGAGAGCTAAGGTCCCACAATTGATAGGATCACAAACACA
>WNWK01033819.1:0-20867 GCA_009830355.1 Cherax destructor | reverse complement strand
GGATTCCTTACACACAGGATGAGATTCCTTTCACACTGAATGGGATTCCTTCACACAGAACCCTTGATGCTGAATAACCCCCACGTTATAGCGTTTCCCCCAAATAAAAAATAATAATAATAATAATAATAATAATAATAATAATAATAATAATAATAATAATAATCATAATGGGAGGGGGTGTAGTTAAGTGATCTTGAGGGGGGTTTCCACATTCAAGAAACAAGATCAATTTTTTTTAACTGTCGGGAGTTCAGGACACTGCTCTTTCCCCAACTTCACTGTCAGCTACAATGTCAGCAGGTTATATGTCACCCCGACATTGCCTCCGTTTTAATAAGAAGCGTCAGGCGCTCCGTCAGCCGGGGGCCCCGTCCCGTATGGAGGCTTTATGTCATTATTTGAAGCACTGAAAATGTCAGGTGGAGTGTCAGTGTGGAGGTGCTGACATCGGGGGGTGGTGCTGACATCAGTGTGGTGATGCTGACACGAGTGGTGGTAGTGTCAGTGTGGTGGTGCTGACATCAATTTTGGGGGTGTGTCAGGTGGTGGCTGACATCAGAGTGGTGGTAGTGTCAGTGTGGTGGTGCTGAACAAATTTTTAGTGGTGGTGGTAGGGGTTAGGGTTTTTTGGGGGTGCTGACATCAGTGTGGTGGTGCTGACATCAGTGTGGTGGTGCTGAATCAGGGGGTGGTGCTGACATCGTTGGGGGGCGACATCAGTGTGGTGGGGCTGACATCAGTGTGGTGGTGCTGACATCAGTTGATGGTGCTGAAGTATGGTGGTGTTGACATCAGTGTGGTGGTGCTGACATCAGTGTGGTGGGGCTGACATCAGGGGTGGTGGTGCTCACATCGGGGGTTCGCATCAGTGTGGTGGTGCTCACATCAGGGGATGGTCCCCACCGTTGGTGGTGTTGAATCAGTATGGTGGTACTGACATCGTCCAGGTATACCCCAGTTCGGTGGTGTTTTGACATCAGTGTGGGATGCTGACATCAGTGTGGTGATGCTGACATTAGTGTGGTGATGCGGTTTTTCCAGCAGGGAAAGGAAGGGGAAGAAAAAAAAGGGGGGTTGTCAGGGAAGGGGGAAAAGGGGGAAGGAGAGGAGGGCAAGAGGAAGGGAGAGGAGGGCAAGAGAAAAAAGAGGGGGGGAAAGGGGAAAGGGGGGGCAGGGGGAAGGAGGGGGGGAAGGGAAAGGGGGGGGCCAGGGGGAAGGAGGGGGGGCAAGAGGAAGGAGAGGAGGGCAAGGGGGAAGGGAAGGGCAGGAGGAAGGAGAGGAGGGCAAGGGGGGAAGGGGAGAGGGGAGGGCAGGGGGAAAGGAGGGGGGAAGGGGAAGGAGAGGAGGGCAAGGGAAGGAGGGGGGAGGGGGAGGGGGGGAAGGGAAGGGAGGGGGGAAAGGAGGAAGGAGGGGGGGGAAAGGGGAAGGAGAGGGGCAAGAGGAAGGGGGGGGGGGGGGCAAGAGGGGAGAGGAGGGAAAGAGGAAGGGAAGGGAAAGAAAAAGGGAAAGGGGAAAAGAAAAATAAGAGGAGGGCAAGGGGGAAGGGGGAAGGAGGGCAGGAGGAAGGAGGGGGGGGGAAAGAGGAAGGGAGGGGGAAAAAAGGGAAGGAGGGGGGGGGAAAAAAGGAAGGAGAGGAGGGAAAGAAAAAGGGGGGGGAAAAAAGAAAGGAGGAGTTCAAGAGAAATAAGGGGGAAAAAGGGGGAAAAGGGGGGGAAAAAAGAAAAAGGGGGGGTTAAGAGAAAAGAGGGGGGAAAGGGGGAAAAGGGGGGGGCAAGAGGGAGAGGGGAAAAGAAAAAAGAAAAGGGAAGGAGGGGAGGACAAGAGGGAAGGGAAGAGGAGGGGAAAAAGGGGGAAAGGGGAGAGGAGGGCAAGAGAAAGGGAGGGGGGAAAGGGGGAAAGGGGGGAGGGCAAAAAAAAGGAGGGAAAGTTCAAGAAAAAAAAGGGGAGGGAAAGGGGGAAAGGGGAAGGGGGGAAAGGGGGAAAAGGAGGGGGGGAAGGGGAAAAAAAGGAGAGGGGGCAAGAGGAAGGGGGGGAAAGGCAAGAAATAAGAGGGGGGGGCAAGAGGAAGGAGAGGGGGAAAGGGAAGGAGAGGGGGGCGGGGAAGGGAAGGAGAAGGAGGGGGGGAAAAAAGGGAAGGGGGGGGGGAAAAAGGGGAAAAAAGGAAAAGGGGGGGGGAAGGGGGGAAGGGGGGGGGCGGAAAAAAGAGGAGGGCAAAGGGGAAAAGGGGGAGGGCAAGAGGAAGGAGGGGGGGGGAAAAGGGGGGAAGGGGAGGGGAAGGGGGAAAGGAGGGGGGAAAGGGGGAAAAGGAAAAGGGGGGGAGGGCAAGGGAAGGAGAGGAGGGAAGGGGAAGGAAAGGGGGGGAAAGGGGAAAAGGGGAAAAAGGAGGAAGGAAGGGGAAGAGGAGGGAAAGGGGGAAAGGGGGAAAAGGGGGGAAGGGGGGAAAAGGGGAAAGGGGGGAAAGAGGAAAGGGGGGAGGGAAAGGGAAGGAGGGGGGAAAAGGGGAAGGAGGGGGGGAAAGGGAAAAGGGGAAGGGGGGGGAAGGGAAGGGGGGGAAAGGGGGAAGGAAAAGGGAAAAGGGAGGGGGGCAGGAGGAAGGGGGAGGGGGGAAAGGGAAAACAGGGGGAAAAGGGGGGCCAGGGGGGAAGAGGAAGGGAGGGGGGGGCCCCAAGGGGGAAGAGGGAGCGCAAGAAAAGAAGAGGGGGGCAAGAGAAAAAAGGGAGGGCAAGAGAAAGGAGAGGAGGGCAAGAGAAAAAAGGGAGGGCAAAAAAAAGGGGGAGGGGGGGCCCAAGGGGAAAGGGGGGAGGGGGGCAAAAAAAGAAGGGGGGGCAAGAGAAAGGAAGGAGGGAAAAGAGAAAGGGGGAGGGGGGAAAAGAAGGGAGGGCAAGGGAAAGGGGAGGGGGGGCAAAAAAAGGAAGGGGGAAAAAGGGGAGGAAGGATAGGAGGGCAAGAGAAAGGAGAGGGAGGGCAAGAAAAAAGAGGAGGGCAAGAGAAAGGGGGGGAAAAGGGCAAGAAAAAAGAGGGGGAAAAAAAGGGGGGAAGGGAAAAGGGGGGAAAGGGCAAGAAAAGAAGAGGGGGGAAAAAGAGAAAGAAGAGGAGGGAAAGGGGGGAAGGGGGAAAAAGGGGGGGGGCAAGAAAAAAAAAGGGGGGGAAAGGGGGAAGGAGGGGAGGGAAAGAGGAATAAAAAGGAAAAGGGGGAAGGGAGGGGGGGGGGCCCCAGGGGGAAAAGGAGAGGAGGGCAGGAGGAAGGAGAGGGGGGCGGGGGGAAGAGAGGAGGGCGGGGGGGAAGGAGGGGGGGGGAAAGAGGAAGGAGAGGAGGGCAAGGGAAGGGAGGGGAGGGCAAAAAAAGGGAAGGGGGGCAAGAGGAAGGAGGGGGGGGGCGGGGGGGAAAAGGAGGGGGGGGGCGGAGGAAGGGAGGAGGGAAAGGGGGAAAAGGGTGGGGCGGGGGGAAAAGGGGAGGGGGGGAAAGGGGGGTGAGGGGGGGGGAAGGGGGGAAAGGGGAGAGGAGGGCAGGGGGGGAAGGGAGAGGAGGGCAGGAGGAAGGAGAGGAGGGCAGGAGGGGGGGGAGGGGGGGGCCGGGGGGAAAGGGAGGAGGGAAAGGGGGGAAGGAGGGGGGGGGGAAAGGGGAAAGGGAAAGGGAGGGAAAGAGAAAGGGGAGGGAAGGGAAAGGGAAAAAGGGGCGGGGGGAAAGGGAAAGGGGGGGGGGGAAAAGGGGAGAGGGGGAAAGAGGAAGGAGAGGGGGGGGGGGGAGGAAGGGGGGGAAAAAAAGGGAGGAAGGAGAGGGGGGGCAAGAGGGGGGAGGGGGGGGAAAGAAAAAAAAAGAGGAGGGCAAGAGGAAGGAGAGGGGGGGGGGGGGGGAAAAGGGAGGGAGGGCAGGAGGAAGGAGAGGAGGGCGGGGGAAAAGGGAGGGGGGGAGGAAGGAGAGGAGGGCAGGAGGAAGGAGGGGGGGGCGGGGGAAAAGGGGGGGGAGGGCAGGAGGAAGGAGAGGGGGGGGGGGAAAAGGAAGGGAGGAGGGCAGGAGGAAGGAGGGGGGGCGGGGGAAGGAGAGGAGGGGAAGGAAGGGGGGCAAGAGGAAGGGGGGGGAGGGCAGGAGGAAGGAGGGGGAGGGCAGGAGGAAGGGGGGAGGGCGGGGGGAAGGAGGGGGGGAAAAGGGGGAAAAGGGGAGAGGGGGCAAGAGGGAAGGAGGGGGGGGCCGGGGGAAAAAGGAGGGGGGGGGGGGGAGGAAGGACAAAGGCAAGCTAAGGAAAAAGGAGAATAAAGCACAAGGAGGAGGGGGGGGGGCGGGAGGAAGAAGGAAAGGGAAAAAAGAGGATGGTAGAAGTAAGGAAAAAAGGGAAAAAAGGGGGAAAAAGTGTGATGGCGTGGGCAGAAGGGTTTTGAGCTGCAGCTCAGGTGAAAAAAAAACGGGGGGGCTCCCCCTCCCTCCCTTTTTCAACCTTCCTTAAACTTTTTCCCCACTCACTTCCCCCCCCCCTTTTCCCCTTAATCCCCCTCTCACTCCCCCCCTAAAAACCCGAAATTAAACACACTTTTAAACCCCCAACCCCCTCAAGAAAAAACCAAAAAAATTGGAATGTTTTTGACACGGGACCGGAAAATTTTTTGAGATCGACCGGGGGGGGAAACATTATGGAGAGGGCGACGGGGGGGGCGACACGAGATAAACAAGACCGAGTCAACATGGCCGCCTCTGCCATTTTTGCCAAAACTTCAACACAAATATTCCTTTTTGGGGGGGTGCTCAGGACACGGGGGGCCCCGGGTGCCTCGTTCCCGGGGGCCTCGCCCCCAAAACGGACCGTGGCCCCCCACAGTCCCAGCAGTCCCCGCTGTCGTGGTCCACCACATCCCAGCAGTCACTGCTTCTGGCCCACCACCCCCAGCAGTCCCCCCCCTTGGGGGTCCACCACATCCCAGCAGTCACTGTTCGTGGCCCCCCAAAACAGTCCCAGCAGTCACTGCTTCGTGGTCCCCCCACACTCCCAGCATTTGTTTCGTGGTCCACCCCCTCCCAGCAGTCACTGCTTCGTGGTCCACCACACCCCCGCAGTCACTCCCGTCGTGGTCCACCCCCCCCAGCAGTCACTGCTTCGTGGTCCACCACCTCCCAGCAGTCACTGCTGTCGTGGCCCCCCACACCCCCAGCAGTCCTGCTGTCTTTAAACCCCCCCACCACACTTGTGGCCATCCCCCCCCGCCCTGGTCCCACCACATCCCAGAGTCACTCCCTTTGTGGTCCACCACCCCCCCAAAGCAGTCACTGCTGTTTTGGTCCCCCAAAGCCCCAGCAGCCCTGAAATGGGGAAACCCTTTCCCCAGCAGTCCTGCGGGGCCCCCCGTACCCTGCAGGGACCCCCCCGGGTCACTCCCTGTGGTCCCCCACCACAGTCCCGCGGGTCCCCCCTTGCTGTTCGTGGTCCACCACCCCAGCAGTCACTGCTGCCGTGGTCCACCACAAGCAGTCCCCGCTGTCGTGGTCCCCCAAATTCCACCAGTCACTGCTGTCGGGTCCCCCAAAAGTCCCAGCAGTCACTGCTGTCGTGGTCCACCAACCCCAGCAGTCACTGCTGTCGGGGCCACCCCCCCCAAGCAGTCACCCCCGTCGTGGTCCCCCAAACCCCCCAAAGTCCTCCCGTCGTGGTCCCCCACATCCCAGCAGTCACTGCTGTCGTGGTCCTTTTTTCCACCAGTCACTGTTCGTGGTCCACCAGTCCCAGCAGTCACGGGCTGTCGTGGTCCACCAGTGCCACCAGTCACTCCCGTGGGGTCCACCAGTCCCAGCAGTCACTGCTGTCGGGGTTCCCCACCAGTGCCACCTTTTTAAAAGGTTCGTGGTCCCCCCCGGAACCCCCCAGTCCACTTGCTGTCGGGCCCCCGGGTTGCCCCACCAGTCCACTTGCTGTCGTGGTCCCCCAAAGTCCCAGCAGTCACTGCTGTCGTGGCCCAAGTCCCAAAGCATTTTCCCCCCCTGCTGTCGTGGTCCACCGGGCCCCAACCCCCAAGTCCACTTGCTGTCGTTTTTTCCCCAGTCCCCCCAAACCCTTTTTTCCCCCCCTTGTTTTGTCGTGGCCCCACCACAGTCCCCCAAGGCCAATTTGGGGGCCCCAGGCCACCAGATTTCTTCCCCCCAAATTTATTTTTCCCCCAATAAGGGGGGGTCACTCCAAACCCTTTTTTTTCAAAAACTTATCTCTCATTTATTCCTATATATGTTTTTTTTAAATTTTTCAGTCAGTAATGAGGAAGAAATCTTCATAAATCTATCTTTCTCCTGTGTAGGATAGTCCATCCTGGGGAGATAGTAACTGTCAAGTGATAGTAACGGGGGCAAGTGGAGTAACGGGCCCAAAAAGGGAGTAACTGTAAAGGGGAGTAACTGTAAAGGGGGTTTAAAAAATGTCAAGTGATAGTAACGGGGGCAAGTGGAGAACTGTAAAGGGGGAGTAACCGCCGGGGGGAGTAACTGTAAAGGGGGAGTAACTGTCAAGGGTAGTAACCGTAAAGGGGGTTTAAACCGTAAAGGGTAGTAACTGAAAGTGGAATCGTCGGGGATAGTAACCGTCAAGGATAGTAACGGGGCGGGGGAGTAACTGCCGGGGGGAAAACCGCCGGGGGGAGTAACGGGGGCGGGGGAAAAAAAAGTAAAAATGGAAAATAACTGTCAAGGGGGGGGTAAACCCCAAAAATGGTAGTAACTGTCAAGTGGTAATAACTGTCAAGTGATAGTAACTGTCAAGTGGTAGTAACGTCAAGTGATAGCTGGCCGGGAAAAATAACTGTCAAGTGGTAGTAACTGTAAAGGGGGGGAGTAACTGTCGGGTTTTAGTAACTGTCAAGTGATAGTAACTGTCAAGTGATAGTAACTGTCAAGTGATAGTAACTCCCCAAATGATAGTAACTGTCAAGTGGTAGTAACTGTCAAGGGGTAGTAACGTCAAGTGGTAGTAATTTTCAAGTGATAGTAACTGTCAAGTGGTAGTAACTGTCAAGTGATAGTAACTGCCGGGTAGTAATTTTCAAGTGATAGTAACTGTCAAGTGGTAGTAACTGTCAAGTGATAGTAACCGTCAAGTGATAGTAACTGTCAAGTGAAAAAATAACTCCCCAAATAAGTAACTGTCAAGTGGTAGTAACGGGGCAAGTGGTAGTAATTTTAAAGGGGGGAGTAACTGTAAAGGGTAGTAACGGGCCCCAAATGGTAGTAACGGGGAAAAATGGTAGTAATTTTCAAGGGGGGAGTAACCGCCGGGGTAGTAACCGTAAAGGGTAGTAACTGTCTTTTTAATAGTAACTGTCAAGTGGTAGTAACTCCCCAAGGTGAAGGGGAAATGATAGTAACTCCCCAAATGATAGTAACTGTAAATGGTAGTAACTGTAAATGGTAGTAACTGCCGGGGTAGTAACGGGCCCCGGGGGGGAAAAATGTAAAAATGATGGAACTGTCAAGTGGTAGTAACTGCCGGTGGTAGAAACTTGCAAGTGGTAGTAATGTAAATGGTAATAATTGAAGTGGTAAAACTGTAAATGGTAGAACTGTCAAATGGAGAAACCCGAGCTTTAAAGGAAACTTTGAAGGTGTCGTAGGTGATGAACCCTGGCTGGAATACGAGATCCCATTGTCCACTGAAGTCTCCCAGCTGAGACTGAACTACTGAAGTCTCCCCCCCGGGCTGCCCTACTGAAGTCTAGCTAGACTGACACTCGAAGTCCCCCGCTGAGACTGACACATAAGTCCCCCCCGCTCAGATGAACTCAATCCCCCAGCTGAGACTGACACTACGGGGGCCCCCCAGCCCAGACTGACACTCTGAAGTCTCCCAGCTGAGACTGAAACTGAAGTCCCCCAGGGGCTGACCTCTGGTTAGCTGACGAACTACTGAAGTCCCCCCGCTGAGACTGAACACTGAAGTCCCCCCGCTGAGACTGACACTACTGAAGTTCCCGCTGGGACCTGAATCTCCCAGCTGAGACTGACACTACTGAAGTCTCCCAGCTGAGACTGACACTACTGAAGTCTCCCACCCCCGGGCTGACATACGGGCTCCCCCCAGACTGACATACAAGTCCCCCGCTCAGACTGACACATGAAGCCCCAGCCCAGACTGAACTACATCTAGCTGAGACTGACACTACTGAACTCCCACCAGACTGAATTGAAGTCTCAGCGGGGCTGACACTACTGAAGTCCCCCAGCGAGACTGAACATGAAGTCCCCCAGCTGAGACTGACCTACTGAAGTCTCCCAGCCAGACTGACACTACTGGTCTCCCCCCGGACTGACACTACTGAAGTCTCCCAGCTGAGACTGACACTAGGGTTCCCCCGCGAGACTGAATACTGAAGTCTCCCAGCTGAGACGACATATGAATCCCCCTGCTGAGACTGACACTACTAAGTCTCCCAGCTGAGACTACACTACTAAGCCCCCCATGAGATAATATTGGTCTCCCAGCTGAGACTGACACTATGAAGTCTGCCAGCCAGACTGACACTCTGAAGTCTCCCAGCTGAGACTGACACTACTGAAGTTCCCAGCTGAGACTGACACTACTGAATCTCCCAGCTGAGATTTTACACTATGAAGTCCCCCACCCGGGTTTTTCACTACTGGTCCCCCAGCCCAGACGCACTACGGGTCTCCCAGCTCAGACTGACACTACTGAAGTCTCCCAGCTGGCTGACACACTGAATCTCCCAGCCAGACACACTACTGAAACCCCCAGCCCATTTTTAAACATTAAGTCTCCCAGCTCGACTGACCCACTGAAGTCCCCCCGCTCAGACTGACACTACTGAAGTCCCCCCAGCCAGGTTGACATTACTGAAGTCTCCAGCTCGGGTTTGAATACTGGTCTCCAGCCGGGTGACATTACAAGTCTCCCAGTTTAGGTTTACATACTGGTCTCCAGCTCAGTGAATACTGTCCCCCCGCTCGGGTTTTTACATTTCAAGTCTCCCCCCATTTTTACACTCTGAAGTCCCCCAACTCAGACTGACACTACTAAGCCCCCCCACCCAGGTTGACACTATGAAGTCTCCACTCGGGTTGACACTACTGAAGTCTCCCCCCCTCAGTGACACAAATGAAGTCTCCCAGCCAATGACACTACTGAAGACCCCACCAGACTGACACTACTGAAGACCCCAGCCAGACTGACACTACTGAAGACTCCCACCCCCGGGCTGACACTACTAAGCTCCCAGCCGACTGCCCCCCAAGTCTCTCAGCTCAGCCCCAAAACTACTGGTCTCCCAGCTCAGACTGAACTACTGAAGTCTCCGCCAGACTGACACTACTGAAGTCTCCCAGCCCAGGTTGAACTACTGGTCCCCAGCCAGACTGACACTAATGAAGTCTCCCAGCCGGGACTGACACTACTGAAGACCCCCCGCTCATACTGAATAATAAAGTCCCCAGCCCCAGGTTGAATAAAGCCCCAGCCAGACTGACACTACTGAAGACCCCCCGCTCAGACTGACACTACTGAAACCCCCAGCTGACTGACACTACTGAAGACCCCCCGCTCAGACTGACATACGGGGAAACTCCCAGCCCATACTGACACTACTGGGGTCTCCCCCAAAAAGCCCCCCTTCAGACTGACACTACTGAAGTCTCCCAGCTCAGGTTGACACCCCGAAATCCCCCAGCCAGGTTGAACTACTGAAGTCTCCCGCTCAGGTTGCACTATAAACCCCCCCAGCCAGGTTGACATTACTGAATCTCCCAGCCATTTTTACACTACTGAAGTCTCCCAGCCCCATTTTTAACCACGGGGAATCCCCCGTCATTTTTACATTACTGAAGTCCCCCACTCGGTTGAAACTGGTTCCCGCTCATTTTTCATTACTGGCCCCCAGTTTTAGGTGAACCACTGAACCCAGCCAGACTGACACCAAGTCTCCCGCTCGGGGATCTGAAGTCTCCCAGCTCAGGTTGACTTTTGAAGTCTCCCAGCCGGTAACACTACAAATCTCCCAGCTCAGACTAAACCCCCACTGGTCTCCCGCTCATTTTTACATTACTGAAGTCTACCAGCTCGGTTAAACTGGTCTCCCAGCTCAGGTTGACATTACTGAAGCCCCAGCTTATTTTTACCCCCACTGGTCCCCCAGCTCAGACTGAACTGAAGTCCCCCAGCCGGTTGAATTTACTGAAGTCCCCCAGCCAGGTGCCTACTGAATCTCCCAGTTTGGACCTTTTTCCCCAGCTCGGTTGACACTACTGAAGTCTCCCAGCTTGGGACACTACTGGGGCTCCCCCCCCAGGTTGACATACTGAAGTCTCCCAGCCAGGTTGACACTACTGAAGTCTCCCAGCCTCAGGTTACACTACTGAAGTCTCCCAGCTCAGGTTGACACTACTGAAGTCTCCCAGCTCAGGTGTACCTACTGGTCCCCCAGCTCAGGTTGACACTATGAAGTCCCCCAGCCCAGGTTGACACTACTGAAGTCTCCTAGCTCAGGTTGACACTACTGAAGTCTCCCAGCTCGAACTGACACTACTGAAGTCTCCCATCTGAGACTGATACTACTGAAGTCTCCCAGCTGAGACTGCACTACTGAAGTCTCCCAGCTGAGACTGACACTACTGAAGTCTCCCACCCGGGAGACTGACACTACTGAAGTCTCCAAGCTGAGATCACTACTGAAGTCTCCCAGCTGAACTAATACTGAATCTCCCAGCGAGACTGACACTACTGAATCTCCCAGCTCAGACTGACACTACTGAAGTCTCTCAGCTCAGACTGACACTACTGAAGTCTCCCCAGCTCATACTGACACTACTGAAGTCTCCCAGCTGAGACTGACACTACTGAAGACTCCCAGCTGAGACTGACACTACTGAAGTCTCCCAGCTGAGACTGGACACCACAAGTCTCCCAGCTGGGACTGATACACAGTCTCCCAGCGGGAGACTGACACTACTGAATCTCCCAGCTCATACTGACACTACTGAAGTTCCCAGCCAGACTAAACTACTGAAGTCTCCCGCTGACTGACACTACTGAAGTCTCCCAGCTCATACTGACACTACTGAAGTCCCCACCCAGACTGACACTACTGAAGTCTCCCACCCGAGACTGAACTACGGGAAGTCTCCCAGCTGAGACTGACACTACTGAAGTCTCCCAGCTGAGACTGACACTATTGAAGTCTCCTAGCTGAGACTGCACTACTGAAGTCTCCTAGCTCATACTGACACTACTGAAGTCTCCCAGCTGAGACTGACACTACTGAAGTCTCCCAGCTGAGACTGACACTACTGAAGTCTCCCAGCTGGGACTGACACTACTGAAGTCTCCCAGCTGAGACTGACACTACTGAAGTCTCCCAGCTCAGACTGACACTACTGAAGTCTCCCAGCTCAGACTGACACTACTGAAGTCTCCCAGCTCAGACTGACACTACTGAGAGTCTCCCAGCTCAGACTGACACTACTGAAGTCTCCCAGCTCGGACTGACACAGTTCAACACTATGATCCTCCTCCTGTGTGATGGGACATGAGAGGGAACACAACCTACTGTTGCTGTCACTGTCACAAACAGCTGACTAACCCTGTGTGATGGGACATGAGAGGGAACACAACCTACTGTTGCTGTCACTGTCACAAACAGCTGACTAACCCTGTGTGATGGGACATGAGAGGGAACACAGCCTACTGTTGCTGTCACTGTCACAAACAGCTGACTAACCCTGTGTGATGGGACATGAGAGGAACACAGCCTACTGTTGCTGTCACTGTCACAAACAGCTGACTAACCCTGTGTGATGGGACATGAGAGGGAACACAGCCTACTGTTGCTGTCACTGTCACAAACAGCTGACTAACCCTGTGTGATGGGACATGAGAGGGAACACAGCCTACTGTTGCTGTCACTGTCACAAACAGCTGACTAACCCTGTGGATGGGACATGAGAGGGAACTTAACCTACTGTTGCTGTCACTGTCACAAACAGCTGACTAATCCTGTGTGATGGGACATGAGAAGGAACACAGCCTACTGTTGCTGTCACTGTCACAAACAGCTGACTAACCCTGTGGATGGGACATGAGAGGGAACACAGCCTACTGTTGCTGTCACTGTCACAAACAGCTGACTAACCCTGTGTGATGGGACATGAGAGGAACACAGCCTACTGTTGCTGTCACTGTCACAAACAGCTGACTAACCGCCATACTTCCTCTATCTTATATAAAGTCATACTGTTACAACGTTAATGAAAAACGTTCTCATTTAAACAGTTCTTGCGAGGATTTCTGAATTCTTCTCCCCACACCTCACACACTGACCCTTTTAGGAGGTAGGGTGTGGGACTACCCCTTCCACCTGCCTTGTCAGGAGGCAGGTGTGTGGGACTCACACCCCTAGCCAGCAGGCGGGTGCGTATTCATATCTTAAATTTCGGTAAAAATACTTGATAGCTTTTTTTAATTTGCCTAAACTGGTGTGTTAAAACTGATGAGGTTAGGTTGAAAATATACATATTTTTAAATCAATATTAAAAAAAGAGTTTTAAAAGATGTGCCACTAAATATAGTGCAGTCAATAAAATACACTTCCCATGGGACGGTTCCCACATTAAATTCATGGAACATTGAAGAGTCTTAACACTAGCTCCTGGGCACAAAGGAAGTCCGAGAAGGTTTGGTTGCAACGGCTTTTGTTTGGACCTAGTTATAAACAACAGTCAATCAGCTAGTCAACAACTAACAAACTAAGAAAGCAACCCCTACACATACACATAAGATATGTAATCAACACATGGCATGTTACTAGGTTCCTTAAATAATTTTTTTGAGCTGATCGTGTTAAGACTGTGAGGGATCTCTTCCTGAAGACTGAACTACCAACACAGTGTTGTATACCCAGGGGTACCAGCGCTCTCAGTGGGACTCCACAAGCAGGGGATACCTGAGGCAGTGGTGTACTACAAGTGAAGCCTTAACTAACCTGTGTGACAACCTTAGTAATGAACACGAAACACAACCAACACTGCTCTGACACACACACACACCTGCTTGCTAAAATATATATGTATATTATATATATATATATATATATATATATATATATATATATATATATATATATATATATATATATATATATATATATATATATATATATATATATTGGACCCCATCCTATATATATATAAATATATATATATATATATATATATATATATATATATATATATATATATATATATATATATATATTATATATATATATATATATATATATATATATATATGTGTTGTGTGTGTGTGTGTGTGTGTGTGTGTGTGTGTGTGTCTGTGTGTCTGTGTGTGTGTGTCTGTGTGTGTGTGTGTGTGTGGGTGTGTGTGTATGTGTGTGTGTACTCACCTATTTGTGGTTGAAGGGTCGATACTCAGCTCCCGGCCCCGCCGCTTCACTGCGTGTGTGTGTGTGTGTCTACCTACCTGGAGTCTACCTGGAGGGTATTCCTGGGGTCAACGCCCCCACGGCCCGGTCCACGACCAGGCCTCCCGGTGGATCAGGTGTCGTGTTGGGTTCGATTGATGGATTTGGTAATAAACACAAACGTAGCTTGGCTTGGTAACTTATATATTGGTAAAATATGGGGAGCACTCAGGCCTGACCTGTCGTCTCTTATATCCTGCTCTGAACTGAGAAGCCCAGTGCCCGGAGGGCATTCAAAGAGCTCGTGACATCATGCTGGGTCAGCATGAGTCACATAACGGTCAGTGAATCACGTATGGAGATGGTGAATCAGTAACGGTTATTGGTAAGATACAAATACTACTACTGACACAGGGCCTGATCAACCAGGCTGTTACTGCTGGCCTCACGTAGTCCAATGTAAGAAACACAGCCCGGCTGATCTGGCACCGACTTTAAGTATCTGTCCAGCTCCCTCTTGAAGGCAGCTAGGGGCCTATTGGTAATTCCCCTTATGCATGATGGGAGGCTGTTGAACAGTCTTGGGCCCCGAACACTTATGGTGTTTTCTCTTAGTGTACCAATGGCGCCCCTACTTTTCAGAGGGGGTATTTTGCACCGCCTTCCCAGTCTTTTACTTTCGTAGGGAGTGATTTCTGTGTGCAGATTCGGGACCATTCCTTCAAGGATTTTCCAAGTGTAGATTATGATATATCTCTCTCGCCTGCGTTCCAGCGAGTACAAGGCAAGTGCTTCCAGTGTGAGTGTATGTACTCACCTAGTTGTACTCACCAAGTTGTTGTTGCAGGGGTCCATTCATAGCTCCTGGCCCCGCCTCTTCACTGGCCTCTACTGGGTCACTCTCCCTGCGCTATGAGCTTTATCATACCTCTTCTTAAAGCTATGTATGAACCTGCGTCCACTACATCGCTTCCCAATATTCCACTTCCTGACCACTCTGTGACTGATGAAATACTTCCTAACATCCCTGTGATTCATCTGAGTCTTCAACTTCCAACTGTGTCCCCTTGTTGTTGTGTCCCGTCTCTGGAACATTCTGTCTCTGTCCACCTTGTCAGTTCCTCTCAGTATTTTATATGTCGTTATCATGTCCCCCCTATCTCTCCTGTCCTCCAGTGTCGTCAGGTCGATTTCCCTTAACCTCTCCTCGTAGGCCATACCCCTTAGCTCCGGGACTAGTCTTGTTGCAAACCTTTGCACTTTCTCTAGTTTCTTTACGTGCTTGGCTAGGTGAGGGTTCCAAACTGGTGCTGCATACTCCAAAATGGGCCTAACGTACACAGTGTACAGGGTCCTGAACGATTCCTTATTAAGATGTCGGAATGCTGTTCTTAGGTTTGCTAGGCGCCCGTATGCTGCAGCAGTTATTTGGTTGATGTGCGCCTCAGGAGGAGGAGGAGGAGGTGTTGATTCACCGGGAATGCTCCTGGCCCGGGTCTTTACCAGATGGCGACCCGGCTCCGGCTCCCTGGCGTGGGAGGGGGTACCCCTCAGCGGCGGGACCAACTGGTCCCAGGCCTAGCCATATTCGCCCACAAGCACGAGGCAGGTAGGTAGATAGATGCTAGGCCACTCTGGTCTGCCACCTTCCCCGCCCCAAGGAGGCTGACGGGAAGGGCAGGCTTGCGAGCCGCAGATGGTAGCAAGTTCCAGCCTTGGCACCTACGCTGCCCTAGAAAGGCTGGGCATGGTGATCGACCGCGCCTCAGGAGATGTGCCTGGTGTTATACTCACCCCAAGATCTTTTTCCTTGATTGAGGTTTGTAGTCTCTGGCCCCCTAGACTGTACTCCGTCTGCGGTCTTCTTTGCCCTTCCCCAATCTTCATGACTTTGCACTTGGTGGGGTTGAATTCCAGGAGCCAATTGCTGGACCAGGATTGCAGCCTGGTGTGTGTGTGTGTGTGTGTGTGTGTGGTTTGTTGAAAATCTGTTTGCTAGGTTACAGTACTCACTGACTCAGGTCATTATCTCTAGTGACGGTACTCACTGACTCAGGTTGTAGTACTCACTGACTCAGGTTGCAGTACTCACTGACTCAGGTTACAGTACTCACTGACTCAGGTTACAGTACTCACTGACTCAGGTTGTAGTACTCACTGACTCAGGTTGTAGTACTCACTGACTCAGGTTGTAGTACTCACTGACTCAGGTTGCAGTACTCACTGACTCAGGTCACAGTACTGAGTCAGGATGAAGCAACACAGGTCAGCAGCACGCAGGATCCTAACCAGCTCATCCCTGAAGACAAGTTTTCACAACTTATGCTAAGTCACGGCTGCTGCACAACCCCAGCCCACACACACACACACACACACTGTGTGTGTGTTCACTCTTTGTGCTCACCTGTTTGTGGTTGCAGGGGTCGATTCATAGCTCCTGGCCCCACCTCTTTACTGGTCGCTACTATTGTGTGTGTGGGGAAGCAGGCTTGAGGGGCACACACGGTATTTCCTCTAACAATCACCCACCTGTTTACAAGACTACCACGTCTGACTTTATAATTTATTTTCACGTTCGTGTAATGTGACATGTCTTAACCAAATTTGAGTAAATATAAACAAAATGCTGGTGGTGTTTTATTGGTAAGTGTGAAAGAAAGCTTTAAAAAAATTGAGGTTTAGGACCTCGTAAGGACATTAATGTAGGCAAACAAGTTGATCTTCTGTAGTTCACTCCTCTGCTGCCATGATTTATATAGCAGTGGCAACCTCATACTGTGGCAACCCTCATACCGTTGCGATCCACACACATGAACATAAGAAAAAAAACACTGCAGCAGGCCTACTGACCCATGCGAGGCAGGTCCATCACTCCCTCCTTAGACCTGATTACCGGGAGTTAACCCTCCCCAGGTAAACTCCAGGTAGTCAGGTCACTTCCATACACACACAACCCGCACAAGGGAGGAGCACAGCATAAGACATAGTAGCACAAGTTAGTCAGGTCCAACTCACACCCACCCACACCCACTCATGTATTTATCTAACCTATTTTAAAACTACACAACACTGTGGCAACCCTTATACTATGGCGATCCTCACACTGTGGCAACCCTCATACTGTGGCGACCCTCACACTGTGGCAACCCTCATACTGTGGCGATCCTCACACTGTGGCAACCCTCATACTGTGGCGACCCTCACACTGTGGCAACCCTCATACTGTGGCGACCCTCACACTGTGCAACCTCATACTGTGGCGATCCACACACTGTGGCAACCCTCATACTGTAACCATCCTCACACTGTGGCAACCCCATACTGTGGCCATCCTCACACTGTGGCAACCCTCATACTGTGGCAACCCTCATACTGTGGCAACCCTCATACTGTGGCGATCCTCACACTGTGGCAACCCTCACACTGTGGCAACCCTCATACTGTGGCGATCCTCACACTGTGGCCACCCTCATACTGTGGCCATCCTCACACTGTGGCAACCCTCATACTGTGGCCATCATCACACTGTGGCAACCCTCATACTGTGGCGATCCTCACACTTTGGCAACCCTCATACTGTGGCGATCCTCACACTGTGGCAACCCTCATACTGTGGCGATCAACACACTGTAGCAACCCTCATACTGTGGCGATCCTCACACTGTGGCAACCCTCATACTGTAGCGATCCTCACACTGTGGCACCCTCATACTGTGGCTCTCACTGTGGCAACCCTCATACTGTGCGACAACACACTGTGGCACCTCATACTGTGCGATCCTCACTGTGGCAACCCTCATACTGTAGCGATCAACACACTGTGGCAACCCTCATATGGCGATCCTCACACTGTGGCACCCTCATACTGTGGATCCTCACACTGTGGCACCCTCATACTGTGGATCACACACTGTGCACCCTCATACTGTAGCGATCATCACACTGTGGCAACCTCACACTGTAGCGATCCACACACTGTGCACCCTTACTGTGGCGATCCACACTGTGGCAACCCTCATACTGTGGACAACACTGTGGCAACCCTCATACTGTGGGATCAACACATTGTGGCAAGCCCTCACTGTGGCGATCCTCAACTGTGGCAACCCTAATACTAGCGATCCTACACTGTGGAACCCTCATACTGTGGATACAACTGTAAACCCTCATACTGTGGCGTTCCTACACTGGCAACCCCAATGTGGATCCTCACACTGTGGCAACCCTCATACTGTGGCGATCACACCTGTGGCACCCTCATCTGGGCGATCAACACACTGTGGGAACCCTCATACTGTGGCGATCCACCCCGTGGGAACCCTCATACTGTGGCGATCAACACACTGTGGGAACCCTCATACTGTGGCGATCAACACACTGTGGAACCCTCATACTGGCGATCCACACTGTGGCAGCCCTCATACTCTGGCGATCCTCCCTGTGGCAGCCCTCATACTGTGGCGATCAACACACTTGGGAACCCTCACACTGTGGCGTTCCACACGTGGCAACCTCACCTGTTGCAGACTACACGTGGCAACCTTCTGTGTGGCGATCAACACACTGTGGAACCCTCATGCTGTGGGAGTCAACAACTGTAAGAGACCCTCATACTGTGGCATAACAAGTGGACCCTCATCTGTGGCGATTACACACTGGGGGAACCCTCATACTGTAGATCACCTCACCTCACACTGTGGCGATCCTCACACTGTAGGAACCCTCATACTGTAGGATCAAACACTGTGGCAACCCTCACCTGTGGGATCCTCCACTGTGGCAACCCTCATACTGGCGATCAACACACTGTGGGAACCTCAACTGTGGCGATCCTCACACTGTGGCAACCCTCAACGGGGATCCACAAAACTGTAGAACCCTCATACTGTGGCGATCCACCCACTGCAACCCCTCAACTGTGACGATCCTAACTGTGGCAACCTCTATACGTGGGATCCACACTGTGGCAACCCTCATACTGTGGCGATCCACACACTGTGGCAACCCTCATACTGTGGCATCAACACACTGTGGCAACCCTCATACTGTGGCGATCCTCACACTTTGGCAACCCTCATACTGTGGCGATCCTCACACTGTGGCACCTCATACTGTGCGATCCTCACACTGTGGCAACCCTCATACTGTGGCGATCCCACACTGTGGCAACCTCATATGTAACCATCCTCACACTGTGCAACCCTCATACTGTGGCATCCTCACACTGTGGCAACCCTCATACTGTGGCAACCCTCAACTGTGGCAACCTCATACTGTGGCGATCCTCACACTGTGGCAAAGGCCCTCATACTGTGGCGATCCTCACACTGGGCCACCCTCATACTGTGGCCATCCTCACACTGTGGCAACCCTCATACTGTGGCATCACACACTGTGGCAACCCTCATACTGTGGCGATCCTCAACTTGGCAACCCTCATACTGTGGCGATCTCACACTGTGGGAACCCTCATACTGTGGCGATCAACACACTGTGCAACCCTCATACTGTGGGATCCTCACACTGTGGCAACCCACACTGTAGGATCCTCACACTGTGGCAACCCTCATACTGTGCGATCTACACTGGGCAACCTCATACTGTAGCGATCTACACTGTGGCAACCCTCATACTGTGGCGATCCTCACACTGTGGCAACCTCATACTGAGCGATCAACACACTGTGGCAACCTCATACTGTGCGATCCTCACACTGTGGCAACCCTCATCTGTGGCGATCCTCACACTGTGGCAACCTCATACTGTGGCGATCCTCACACTGTGGCAACCTCATACTGTGCGATCTCACACTGTGGAACCCTCAACTGTGCGATCCCACTGTGGCAACCTCTTACTGTGGGATCCACACATGTGGCAACCCTCATACTGTGGCGATCCACACTGTGGCAACCTCATACTGTGCGATCACACATGTGGCAACCCTCATACTGTGGCGATCCTCACATGGGCAACCCTAATACTGTGCGATCCTCACACTGTGCAACCTCATCTGTGGCAATCCACAAACCCATACTGTGGCGTTCTCCTGTGGCAACCCTCACTGTGGACCTCACACTGTGGCAACCTCATACTGTGCGATCAAACCGGGCACCTCATACTGTGCGATCACACACGTGGAACCCCATACTGTGATCCACACTGTGGAACCCTCATACTGGCGATCAACACTGTGGAACCCTATGTGCGATCAACACGTGGGAACCCTCATACTGAGCGACGACACATCACCCTCCAGTGTGGCGATCCACTTGGGAACCCTCATACTGTGGCGATCAACACTGTGGGAACCCACACTGTGGCGATCGACACACGCAACCTTCACTGTGGCGATCAACACACTGGCAACCTCATACTGTGGCGATCACACACGTGGGAACCCTCATACGTGGACCACACTGTGAACCCTCATCTGTGATCACACCTGTGGGAACCCTCATCGGCGATCACACCGGGGCCCTCTGTGCGATCGACACGCAACCTCACCGGATCCTCACGTGGCACCTCATCTGTAGCGTCAACACACTGTGGCAACCTCACACTGTGGCGTCCTCACCTGTGAACCTCATGTGGATCAACAACTGTGAACCCTCATACTGTGGCGATCTACATGACCTCAGGCGATCACCACTGTGGAACCTTATGCGATCCACTGTGACTATCTGTGGCGACTCAACTGTGGCACCCCCTGGATCCCCTGAACTCATGTGGCACTCATGGCAACTCACTTGAACAAAACCGTCCTCACTGTGCGATCTCCACTTTGCAATCATATGGGATCCCCACGAGTCCTCACACTGTGGATCCTCAAGGCACCCGTGGCGACTCACACGGCAACCATATGACACGCGTCACCCTACTGGCGATCCTCACACTGTGGCAACCTATACTGTGGAGATCCTCACACGTGGAACCCCAACGGCGATCAACACGCTGTGGCAACCCTCATGTTGGCGATCCTCACCGGCAACCTCATACTGTGGCGATCCTCACACTGGCAACCTCATACTGGCATCCCCTGTGGGAACCTCATACTGTGGCGATCAACCGCTGCCCCCCTGTGGCGATCCTCACACTGTGGCAACCTCATACGTGGCGATCAACACCGTGGGAACCCCTCGTCGGATCACGGTGCAACCTCATACTGTGGCGATCTCCGTGATCCACACTGTGGCGATCCACCTGTGGCACCTATCGGGGATCTTACCTGTGGCAACCTCTACTGTGGCGATCCTCACACTGTGGCAACCCTCATCTGTGCGATCCTCACACTGTGGCAACCCTTATACTTAGCGATCAACACACTGTGGCAACCTCATACTGTGGCATCCTCACACTGTGCAACCCTCACTGTGGGATCCTCCACTGTGGCAACCTTACTGTGGCGATCCTCACACTGTGGCACCCTCTACTGTGGCGACTCAATGGAACCCTCAACGATCTCCATGGGATCA
>WNWK01033818.1:0-20868 GCA_009830355.1 Cherax destructor | reverse complement strand
GTTAAATTTTGAGGAAGTAGGTACTGCAGGAAAAGTGACTTGAATTTGGGGAAGTAGGTACTGCAGGAAAAAGTGACTTTTTTGAGGAAGTAGGTACTGGGGAGAAAGTGACTTGTTAATTTGAGGAAGTAGGTCCCAGGAGAAAGTGACTTGAATTTGGGAAGTAGGTGCGGGAAAGTGACTTGTTAATTTGAGGAAGTAGGATGCGGAGAATGTGACTTGTTAATTTGAGGGGGTACTGAGGAGAATGTAATTTTTAATTTTGAGGAAGTGTACTGCAGGAAAATGTGTTGTTTTGAGGAAGTAATCGGGAAAAAAAGTGACTTTTTTTTAGGAAGTATTAAAGGAGAATGTGACTTGTTAATTTGGGGAAGAGACTGGGAGAATGTGACTTGTTAATTTGGGGAAATGGTACTGCAGGAGAAGGGATTTTTAATTTGAAATGGAAGAAATGTGATTTGAATTGGGGAAGTAGGTCAAAGGAGAATGTGACTTGTTAATTTTAGGAAGTAGGAAATGCAGGAGAATGTACTTAATTTGAAGAGGACTGCGGAAAAGGGAAATTTTAATTTTGAAAGTAGATCTGCAGGAGAAGGACTTGTTAATTTGAGGAAGAAAGGTACTGTGGGAGAATTTGACTTGTTAATTTAAAGGGTAGGTACTGCAGGAGAATGTGACTTGTAATTTGAGGGGGTAGGACTGCAGGAGAATGTGACTTGTTAATTTGGGGAAAAAGGGTACTGCAGGAGAATGTATTTTTAATTTGAGGAAGATCTGAGGAGAATGGAAATTTTAATTTAAGCTAGGTACTAAAAAAGAAGGGATTTTTAATTTAAAAGGGTAGGTACTGCAGGAAAAAAATTAATTTGAAGTAATTACTAAGAATGGCTTTTAATTTTGAGGTGGGATGCAGGAGAAAGTGTTTTTAATTTAAGGAAGTAGGTACTGCGGAGAATGTGATTTTAATTTGAGGAAGTAGGTACTGCAAGAGAATGTGACTTTTTTTGAGGGAAGTAGGTACTGCAGGAGAATGTGACTTTTAATTTTGAGGAAGTAGGTACTGGGAAAGGGATTGTTAATTTAAGGAAGTAGAACTGCGGGAAAAAAAGGTTTTGTTAATTTGAGGAAGTAGGTACTGAGGAGAAGGGACTTTTAATTTAAAAATGGGGTACTGGGGGAGAATGTGATTTTTTAAATTTTCAGGAAGATTAGGAGAAGGTTTTTTAATTTGAGGAAGAGGACGCAGAAGAATGTGACTTTTTAAATTTTGGGGGAAAGTGGGTACTGGGGAAATGTAACTTGTTAATTTGATTAAGTAGGATGCGGAGAATGTGACTTAAATTTTAAAGGGGTATTACTGCGGAGAATGTGACTTGTTAATTTGAGGAAGTAGGAGAGGGTTTGACTTGTTTTTGGGTTGGTACTGCAGGAGAATGTGACTTGTTAATTTGGGGAAAGTAGGACTGCAGGAGAATGTGACTTGTTAATTTGAGGATGTAGGTACTGCAGGAAAATGTGGCTTGTTAATTTGATTAAGTAGGTACTGCAGGAGAATGTGACTTGTTAATTTGAGGAAGTAGGTATTTCAGGAGAATGTGACTTGTTAATTTGAGGAGGTAGGTACTGCAGGAGAATGTGACTTGTTAATTTGAGGATGTAGGTACTGCAGGAGAATGTGGCTTGTTAATTTGATTAAGTAGGTACTGCAGGAGAATGTGACTTGTTAATTTGAGGAAGTAGGTACTGCAGGAGAATGTGACTTGTTAATTTGAGGAAGTAGGTACTGCAGGAGAATGTGACTTGTTAATTTGAGGAAGTAGGTACTGCAGGAGAATGTGACTTGTTAATTTGAAGAAGTAGGTACTGCAGGAGAATGTGACTTGTTAATTTGAGGAAGTAGGTACTGCAGGAGAATGTAACTTGTTAATTTGATTAAGTAGGTACTGCAGGAGTATGTGACTTGTTAATTTGAGGAAGTAGGTACTGCAGGAGAATGTAACTTGTTATTTTGATTAAGTAGGTACTGCAGGAGAATGTGACTTGTTAATTTGAGGAAGTAGGTACTGCAGGAGAATGTGACTTGTTAATTTGAGGAAGTAGGTACTGCAGGAGAATATGACTTGTTAATTTGAGGAAGTATGTACTGCAGGAGAATGTGACTTGTTAATTTGAGAAAGTAGGTATTACAGGAGAATGTGACTGGTTAATTTGAGGAAGTAGGTACTGCAGGAGAATGTGACTTGTTAATTTGAGGAAGTAGGCACTGCAGGAGAATGTGACTTGTTAATTTGAGGGAGAAGGTACTGCAGGAGAATGTGACTTGTTAATTTGAGGAAGTAGGTACTGCAGGAGAATGTGACTTGTTAATTTGAGTAAGGGCAGCAAATTACTTGAATCTTAATGAAAAAGTCTCCCAAAACAGTGCTAGATTATATTGTTGCAGTGAGAAAGAATTTTAGAAATTGTCAGCTGCCTCAAGCTTAGTTGAGAGACTATCAGCTGCCTCAAGCTTGGTTGAGAGACTATCAGCTGCTTCAAGCTTGGTTGAGAGACTATCAGTTGCCTCAAGCTTGGTTGAGAGAGAGGAGGAACTGCCACAACCAAGACAAAATGTCACACAGTGGAATAACAAAGAAGCAGAGAAACATTTCACAAAAATTATGAGACATATCTTGAAATTTGTTCTGAACAACCTGGTGAAATGGTTGCCAGGTAAGGTTCTGGTTTTTCAAACTAAAAAAAGTGGGTAGGTACCCAGGAAGCTACCCACCACAACCCTGCCTTACTGACACAATGTACCTGTATGGTGTTGTAGTCTTGAAGACTTGTATCCTCCTGTAACGCTCCTGCTGTAGTCCCACTGTGAAAAACATTATTGCAACTTAAAAAGACTAACATTCACTGTGAACTGGTCCAAGTTATAATTATTAAACACCTTATATCAAGCTATTGAATCTAGCGCACAGTAATCCTGTTCATTTCCACAGCACAGCAATGAAAGTTTGAGTAGTGGCTGACACTGCTCTCACAGTCTTGTCCTCCGGCACTGTAAGGAACACCAGTAGTGGCTGACACTGCTCACACAGTCTTGTCCGTCGGCACTGTAAGGAACACCAGTAGTGGCTGACACTGCTCACACAGTCTTGTCCTCCGGCACTGTAAGGAACACCAGCTGACACAGGTACGTCACTTTCTCTGAAAATAATGAGTATAAGTGTTAATAGCAGTCGCAACTTTTACACTATCTTAAAATTGAAGCTGCTAAGATAATATGAACGTAACTTTATAAAAATCCGTTCTCATAGAACTAACAAATTCCTTTTAAATATTTTAAGTAAACTTAATAATAATATTAGTAATTAGTAGTAAATATATCATCAATAACAATGGCAATGGTGAGGACGACAAGAACAATAATAATAAAAACTAAAAATAATAACTACAACAACAGCTCATTTAAGATGGTAGGTATTTCAGTTTATAATCTTGGCCTTCATGTTTGTACATGTTTTTCTGGAACAAGGGATTGGTTACCCTATTTTTCATATATAAATATTTATATAGTATATATATATGAAAACTCGCACACACATTAACTTTTAAATCTCTGCACCAAATTCACCTTAAACCAGCAAATAGTAGAGCCTACAAGATTAGAGAATACGCTGGACCTCATCTTCACTAACAATGATGATCTGATACGAAATGTCATCATATCAAAAACAATATACTCAGATCAAAACATAATAGAGGTCCAGACATGTATGCGGGGAGCCCCAGATCAACAAAATGTGATCAGCCGCGAGGGAGCCTTCTCCAAATTCAACTTCAATAACAAAAACATAAGGTGGGACCAAGTAAACCAAGTCCTAAATGATATAAACTGGGAAGATAGCCTAAGCATCACGGATCCTAACCTATGTCTAGAACAAATTAACTCTGTGGCACTTGAGGTTTGCTCAAGGCAAATTCCCTTAAGGAAAAGAAGGAGAAGATGTAAACTAGAAAGAGAGAGGCGCTCCCTATACAGGCGAAGGCAGAGAATAACGGAGCGACTACAAGACGCCAATATATCTGAAATATGTTGGGAGACGCTGGTCAGAGAAATAGCAAACATCGAATTAAAACTAAAGGAATCTTACAGGAATCAAGAAACGCGGGAAGAACTAAAAGCCATAAATGAAATTGAAAGAAACCCAAAGTATTTCTTTTCTTATGCCAAATCAAAGTCGAGAACAACATCCAGTATTGGGCCCCTACTTAAACGGGATGGGTCCTACACAGATGACAGCAAGGAAATGAGTGAGTTACTAAAGTCCCAGTATGACTCAGTTTTTAGCGAGCCGCTAACCAGACTGAAAGTCGAAGACCTAAATGAATTTTTTATGAGAGTGCCACAGAACTTGGCAGATGCATGCCTATCTGACATTACCCTGACGCCAAATGACTTCGAAAAGGCAATAAATGGTATGCCCATGCACTCCGCTCCAGGCCCAGACTCATGGAACTCCGTGTTCATCAAGAACTGCAAGTATCACGTGCTTTTAACATCCTATGGAGAGGGAGCATGGACACTGGGGTCGTCCCGCAGTTACTAAAAACAACAGACATAGCCCCACTCCACAAAGGGGGCAGTAAAGCAATAGCAAAGAACTACAGACCAATAGCGCTAATGTCCCATATCCTAAAAATCTTTGAAAGAGTTCTAAGAAGCAAGATCGCCACTCATCTAGATACCCATCAATTACACAACCCAGGGCAGCATGGGTTTAGAGCAGGTCGCTCCTGTCTGTCCCAACTACTGGACCACTACGACAAGGTTCTGGATGCTCTAGAAGACAAACAAAATGCAGATGTTATTTACACAGACTTTGCAAAAGCCTTTGACAAGTGTGACCATGGTGTAATAGCACACAAAATGATAAAGGAATAACAGGAAAAGTGGGTAGATGGATCAATAATTTCCTAACAAGTAGAACACAAAGAGTAGTAGTCAACAGAGTAAAGTCTGAGGCAGCTACGGTGAAAAGCTCTGTTCCACAAGACACAGTACTCGCTCCCATCCTGTTCCTCATCCTCATATCGGACATAGACAGGGATATAAGCCACAGTGCCGTGTCTTCCTTTGCAGATGACACCCGAATCTGCATGACAGTGTCCACCGTTGAAGACACTGCAAGACTCCAAGTAGACCTAAACCAAATCTTTAAATGGGCTGCAGAAAACAATATGAAGTTCAATGATGAGAAATTTCAATTACTCAGAGATGGAAAACGTGACGAAATTAAAATTTCATCAGAGTACAAAACAAATTCCAACCACACAATAGAGCGAAAAACTAATGTCAAAGACCTGGGAGTGATCATGTCAGAGGATCTCACCTTCAAGGACCATAACACCGTAGCAATCGCATCTGCTAGAAAAATGACAGGATGGATAATGAGAACCTTCAAAACCAGGGATAAAAAGCCCATGTTGACACTTTTCAGGTCGCTTGTTCTATCTAGGCTTGAATATTGCTGCACACTAACTGCACCTTTCAAGGCAGGTGAAATTGCTGACCTAGAAAATATGCAGAGAACCTTCACGGCACGCATAACTGCGATAAACCACCTCAATTACTGGGAACGCTTGAAGTTCCTAAACCTGAACTTCCTAGAACGCAGGCGAGAGAGATACATTATTATATACACGTGGAAAATTCTCGAGGGATTAGTACCAAACTTGCACACGAGAGTCACTCTCTACGAAAGCAAAAGACTCGGCAGGCGATGTAACATCCCCCCAATGAAAAGCAAAGGTGCCACTAGCACGTTGAGAGACAACACAATAACTGTCAGGGGCCCAAGACTGTTCAACTGCCTCCCAGCATACATCAGGGGGATTACCAACAAACCCCTGGCTGTCTTCAAGCAGGCACTGGACAGGCACCTAAAGTCGGTACCTGACCAGCCAGGCTGTAGTTCGTACGTTGGACTGCGTGCGGCCAGCAGTAACAGCCTGGTTGATCAGGCTCTGATCCAACATGAGGCCTGGTCACAGACTGGGCCGCAGGGGCGTTGATCCCTGGAATTCTCTTCAGGTAAACTCCAGGTATACTGCGTTGTCCTCAGGCAGGTTGTCGATATACGCCCTTGTTTGCATGAACCGCTGCTTCCTTGAGAGACCCCAAAGCCAAGCTGGTTTGGTTGAAGCATGATGGCTGCCTCTGCACGAATACTTCTGACAGCAGCTTTAGAAACGAGGCGGCGAAACGTGTTGCCCACTGCGATTGGCCTAATTCCTCCATCCTTCTTTTTAAGGGCACAAAGTGATGCACCAAAAAAGAAAGGTTAAATTTCGTCAGGAATCAGACCAGCCAAGGAATTGTTGACGAACCTTGTGATCTCTGACAGCAGTGTCTCTGCAATCTCCCCGATAACTGGATTAACCATTTCCTTTAAATGCTGTGGCCTTATTCCAGTGTAACCCCCAGCAGAGCCGGATGGGAATGACATTATTGCTTTGTAAATGTCCGAGTCTTGCACAATCAGTGGTTCCACAGTGGGGACAGAGGTGTTGGAACTGTTGGTACCCCTGGTTTCCCTGGCAGGGTGCTTTCCTCTAAGTGCTTCAGCAGTGTCAGCATCCCTGGGGGCAACTGTATCTTCACTGGTGATAATTCTGATTGCTCCCACTGTGTTGCCCTCTTCAATTTTCTTGCTCACTTGGACTCTGATTTTTTCACTGTCAGTGGAGTGAGTGGGGGTTCTGCCTCTCCCATTTTTGTATTGATGGGGAAGGTGAATGAGGTTATCAGCTCTAGGAAAGTCTCTTAAGAATTTAATGATCATTGAGGCTAGCCTCTTTCCCCTTCTTTCCGGCACAGCTAAGCAGACATTACCAAAAAGTATCAAGTTGTGCCATGCCTTGATGGTTGGTGGAGCATTTAGGATAACAGAACCATCGCTTACTTTTATTAAGAGGTCCGTAAGTTTCCCAGCTGCATGTGGACGGGCTGCTCTGGGAATATGTGTGAGTGTCCTGGTACCTGTTGCTTTAACTGCTTCCAAGATATTATCTGATGAGATGAGATCTGTTGGAGTGGGTTCAGGTGCCTGAAGTGGCTCTGGGTTATCACTTTCCACAGGAGGACATCCTGAACCAGGGCAGCTACCATGAACCTAGGGTCTTGAGCTCCCACAACATCTCTCAAACGTTCAGGGACAATCTTCTTGACTAATCCACACACACACACACACACACACACACACACACACACACACACACACACACACACACACACACACAATATATATATATATATATATATATATATATAAAAAAATTTTATATGGGAGGTACCACCTCTAGAACTTTACTGGGGACCCTCATCTTCAAAGTAGATAATAAACGTACCTCAGGGAAAACTCGAGGTTCTCACCGGAGCTGCTTGAATATTTTCTTCTACCTCCCCCTATATATATTATATAAGTGCTTTATTAATAGACAGAATACATTGATAGAAAACACAAACATGAACATGAATACATTGGTACAATATATCAAAGATTATGAATCTCCTCCAGCTCCTGCGAAGCCGGACGCGAGCCCAGTATGCAGCATGCATTTCCCCTCTGGATGGCCATGCTGAGGCGCTGGAACATGAAAGTGGCTGCCCTTGGGTCCCTGGTGGTGTCGATGAGTTTGGAACCCAGTTCTTTAAGGAAACGTGTTGCATTTTTTCCCCATGATCCCAAGGTCTCTGATCCCACTGGGACAAATTGATACTGTTGGCTTATGTCCTTGTACTTGCCAATCTTGTACTCCTCCCTGTCGCCCAACACTGTGATGGATGTAGGTGTCAGCCATTGTCGACACTAAGGTACAGTCCCATGCTAAGAGCTTGCCATTCTTCCAAGGACAGATGGTGATCCCATTGGGGTGGTTTGCTGGGTAGTGGGTATTGTTGGCCGCTAGTGATCAGGGCTCTCTCTCGGCTGGGCATCCAGCTGTAGCAAGGCTTCTCTTTATGATGTAGTTGACTTCATTGTGTCTTGCATGCCAGCCCTTGGTTTTGGAACAGTTTGGACCATTTGCGCATCGCCACAAATACACATATATTCCGTGTGAATTTAGGCAGCAAGGCGCAGAGCCACTGCAATACAGAGGGTCGTAGGGTCGAGGCGTTTTCCCATTGCCGAAATGGGAACTGTTTGGAGGAAGTCCCCAGAGTGATGTGCACTCACAGCTAGGATACGGGCAGTCTCCTATATATATATATATATATATATATATATATATATATATATATATATATATATATATATATATATATATATATATGTCGTACGATTTTGGCTTAAATAGCAATGCTCTTCTTGCCGAAAAATCCAAGCGAAAATTTGTGTATGCAATAACTTCGCAAAAATCATTCTGAACCTAACGAAAAAAATATACTTCATTGTGTTTGTTTATTATTAAATTATTGCAAACTTATCTAAAAAATATTTAGTTGGATTAGGCTAAATTAAATTGCTCTTGTTATAATAAGGTTAGGAAAGTTTTCTAAGTTTTTTTTGGTACAAAATTATTAATTTTTACATAAACTTAAATGAAAAAAAAATTATTTTTAAACGTATAAGAGAATTTTTTTAGAAAGAACTTAATTTTAAATGAGTTCTTGATAATTGACCAGTTTAACCTATTCGCCAGAGAGCATGCATAGTTCCTTTGTATAAAGGCAAAAAGGACAAAAGAGAGTGTAAAAATTATAGGGGAATAAATCTGTGGAGTATATCTGGTAAAGTGTATGGTAGAGTTATTATTGAAAGAATTAGGAGTAAGACGGAGAGCAAGATAACGGTTGAACAAGGAGGCTTTAGGAAGGGTAGGGGGTGTGTAGACAAAGTGTTTGCAGTGAAACATATACGTGAACAATATTTAGATACGGGTAAAGAGGTGTTTGTGGCATTTATGGATTTGAAAAAGGCATATGATAGGGTGGATAGGGGGGCAATGTGGCAGATGTTGCAAATGTATGGAATAGGAGGTAGGTTATTGAAAGCGGTGAAAACTATTTACGAGGATAGTGAGGCACAGGTTAGAGTATGTAGGCGAGAGGGACATTATTTCCCAGTAAAAGTAGGCCTTAGACAGGGATGTGTGATGTCACCGTGGTTGTTTAATATATTTATAGATGGAGTTGTAAGAGAAGTGAATGCTCGGATGTTGGCAAGAGGTGTGGGGTTAAAAGATAAAGAATCTAACACAAAGTTTGAGTTGTCACAATTGCTCTTTGCTGATGACACTGTGCTTTTGGGGGATTCTGAAGAGAAGTTGCAGAGGTTGGTAGATGAGTTTGGTACTATATGTAAAAGAAGGAAATTAAAAGTGAATATAGGAAAGAGTAAGGTGATGAGGATAACAAAAAAATTTGATAACGGAAGATTGGATATCAGATTGGGGGGAGAGAGTATGGAGGAGGTGAATGTGTTCAGATATTTGGGAGTGGATGTGTCAGCAGATGGGTATATGAAGGATGAGGTGAATCATAGAATTAACGAGGGGAAAAACGTAAGTGGTGCACTGAGGAGCTTGTGGAGACAGAGAACTTTATCCATGAAAGCAAAGAGGGGAATGTATGAGAGTATAGTTATACCAACACTCTTGTATGGGTGTGAGACATGGGTTGTGAATGTTGCAACAAGGAGAAGGCTGGAGGCAGTGGAGATGTCGTGTGTAAGGGCAATGTGTGGTGTGAAAATAATGCAGAGAATCCATAGTTTGGAGATTAGGAGGTGTGGGATTACCAAAACTATTATCCAGAGAGCTGAGGAGGGGTTGTTGAGATGGTTTGGACATATAGAGAGGATGGAACAAAATAGAATGACTTCGAGAGTGTATAAATCTGTAGTGGAGGGAAGGCGGGGTAGGGGTCGGCCTAGAAAAGATTGGAGGAAGGGGGTAAAGGAGGTTTTGTGTGCGAGGGGCTTGGACTTTCAACAAGCATGCGTGAGCGTGTTAGATAGGAGCGAATGGAGACAAATGGTTTTTAAGACTTGACGTGCTGTTGGAGTGTAGGCAAGGTAACATTTATGAAGGGTTTCATGGAAACCGGCAGGCTGGACTTGATTCCTGGAGATGGGAAATACAGTGCCGGCACTCTGAAGGAGGGGTGTCAATGTTGCAGTTTGTAGCTGTAGTGTAAGCATGCCTCTGGCAAGACAGTGATGGAGTGAATGATGATGAAAGTTTTTCTGCCTTGGTTTGAAACGGCCTATGTGTTAATAAAAAAAATAATATCAATAACAACACTGCGACTAGCCGAGGACTCGAACCCATGTAGTTTTGGCCCGCCTCATTGTGAGCGAAAATCACATGACGCTCTAACCCACAGGACCACTCAATCGTACAAGAATCACGCACCCAGCAGAACTAGGTGTTTTACCGTGATCTGAGGACATACGGTGGTGTGGGTGCCTCTGTGCTAATTTCATTCTTCTCATCGTTTGGTGTACTAGCCTCCACACAAGTTTGAGTGTCAGAGATTGTGTTTATGTAGTGCAGATGTTAAGTATTAACTGATTGTTAAGAGTGTGATCTAAATCGTTAAGGAACTAATGAAATACTTGAACAAGTAACACTTTAACGTAGCAACGAACTCCAGACCACCATTAAAAAACTGTCAAAAAGAGACTATATAGAACAGTCAAGACTGCAGCCAGTGAGTACAGAATACACAATACATAAAATCCTTAGTGGGGATTCGATGCAATAAAGTGTACATAAACGAGACCTCTAAAACCCTGCATTGTGCTGTGACAATTAGGGAAAAGTATGTGTGATACATTGTAACACACATGTTGGCCATGTTTTTATTATGAAAAAGACACGACATTAATGATGAATGAAAAAATGAGGAAAGAAAAGAAGAGGAATAATATATTAAAATCTAGAACCAAGTGGTTTAGAAAAAGTGGTTAATAGTAATCTATGGCGCAGGTGAGCAGAGAATATATAAGAAATTCTGGGATGTTAAATATTTGATTTTTTTGTATAAGTGTTAGAGTAAGAAATATTGATGTCAGTGTCAGTTGCAAAAGAAAATGACACCCATTGGACTGAAGATGCTTGCAACTTGATAATAGACAGTACTTGTGTTCCAGCGTGCAACATGAACAGATAACACAGGGATTATTTTTGTATGTATTGTGTGTAATATATTGTGTTTTGTTGTATAGTGCGGACAGTGGGCATCAAAAACATGGTTAGGCCTGCGCAAAAAGTGTGAGTCACCTCTCATCCTACCTCCCTCTCTCCCTTCCCTCTCGTGAGGCTGGGCATCAAAGAATATACTTTCCCCCACCTCGCTCCTTCATTTCCCCCACCATAAAACACCCGTCCAATGTACCTTAATAATGATAATGATAATCTTTATTTCTATAAAGTTACATAATATAATTATTACAGGAATAGCTGATATTTTTGGTATTGTTTACAGAAAGCCTCTGGTTATGCAGAACATTTCGGGTAGCTTTAATATTAACTTACCACTAACGACCATATTTCATCATTTACTGCACCTGGAAAATCATCAGGAAACCGAGAGGCCTACATAGGACAATAAAATAAGCTCAACTAGAAGCTACAACAAGGAAATTCTAGTAAATAGGCTACATAACTGGGATTCAACAGTGATAACAAGTTGCATGGACGTAAATGATGTCTGGGAAACATTCAAAACAATGTTCACTGCCATCCTTGATAATATTGCACCAGTTAAAGAGGTTAGGATTAAACGAAGAACTGAACCCTGGATGACTACTGCAAGGGATCAGTTGCTATAAAGATTTATGGCAAATAGACAGGATATTGCAGCGGTCATTGAATTCCAATGGGTAAGGTACAGAATGCAGAGGCTTATAAAAGTAGCAAAGGCAAGGCATTATTGCTCAAAAATTTAAGAACACAAGAATAACCCCAGGAAGCTCTGGCAGCAACTAAAAGAGGAGCTGAGGTATAGCCATAAACCCGTAGATAGATTTAACATAGTGCTAAATATCGATAACGATGTATGGCATGAAACAACTTAAGTGGCAAATTGTTTCAATGCATTCTATGCAACTGTTGCATCAACATTAGTAAGTAAACTACCAGTTGCATCGAATACCATTAACACAGTGGAAATATAAGCACATAAGCAGTATAATGTGGCAGTGGGCTTTATCAAGTCACAAACACAACTACCTGGGTAAAAGGTACGTGAGTATTTATAGGATGGAGTCAGGTGGAGAATGCTGGGTCAGGTGGAGAATGCTGGGTCAGGTGGAGAATGCTGTTTCAGATGGAGAATGCTGGGTCAGATGGAGAATGCTGGGTCAGGTGGAGAATGCTGGGTCAGGTGGAGAATGCTGGGTCAGGTGGAGAATGCTGGGTCAGGTGGAGAATGCTGGGTCAGGTGGAGAATGCTGGGTCAGGTGGAGAATGCTGGGTCAGGTGGAGATGCTGCATGTGACAATCTTCCGAGTAGGGTGATAGAGTCTAGGACCTTGGGTAAATTTAAAAAGAGATTGGCCAAGTATATGAGTAGACCTTCTGCAGTGTTCCTCCATTCTTATGTTCTTTGGTGGGATAGCGATGAAGAAGTTTCTTGGCAAGGGGTTCAGCTATGTTATAGAAGCCGTTGTTCTGGTTGAAGTTGTTGGATATACAGATAAGTGATGATTCTAGGGAATACGAGAATAATGATAATACGGTAAAAGTCCCTGATTTTCGTTCTGCCGATTATAATGGACTTAGGGAACACCTGTCTTATCTCGATTGGGGAAATCTAGCTAATGATCTTATTGACGATGATCATACTTACGATTACGAAGGGATCTGCGTTTATGATTTTTTTTCTTAATAATGTAACATGCTCAAAGTATATACATTCCCCACAGAGAAATTAGGTCTAATAATAACGATCCCAAATGAGTTAACAGAGGCTAAAGCATCAATTAGGGGAGAAAAGAGGAATTTATAGGCGCATCAAAAGAGGAGATGTTAACCTTACTGACCAATATGATCAGCTTAAAAGATAAGTAAAAAAGGGGATTAGAAAGGCTAAACGTGACTATGAAATTAGAGTTGCTAATGAATCAAAGACTAATCCAAAAGGGTTCTTTCAAGTGTACAGGACGAAGGTGAGGGAAAAAGTAGGACCTCTGAAAATTGGGGATGGACAGCTGACGGATAACGAACTGGAAATGAGTTTCCTATTTAATGACTATTTTTCGTCAGATTTTACACAAGAAGACGTAAATGAGATTCCAGAAATGAACAATTATTCAGTTCCTGAAGAATTCAAATTAACTAATATTACTGTCACGAGGGACATGGTTATCCAACACATAGACAAACTGAAACAAACTAAGTCCCCGCGACCCGACGAGTTGTTCTCCAAATAATGTCCTAGAATTTGTATTGATAAAGCCACTGGATGGCGAAATGTCTACAATAAAGATACCCAGATGTTGCACATGTGTCTCAATTTCATCCTGGTAGTATTAACCTTACCTGGTGTGGGTTGAAGTTTGGAGAGTCACTTCACCTCCACTCTTCTCCTGATCAGGTAAGGTGATCTACCACGAATATTTCTGTTCGTTGTTTCTTATTTTCCTGGTTACCAGTAATGACATTGAAATTAAATACCACCCTTTGTCTTTCTTCAATTTTGTACTTATTTAACTTTTTGGTAACCAGTGTGTTTTGTTTATTAGCTCTGCTGGTGGCCTGGTCATCCAGGGTAGACGCTTAAATATTGGAGCAAGATCCCTGTCTACTGGACCTAGTGGGATATTACGACTACTCCTCTTTAAAAACCTTAATAGTATTACTGCAACATCGGAAGAATACCACCACCCAGGATAACCACCACCCAGGATAACCACCACCCAGAATAACCACCACCCAGGATAACCACCACCCAGGATAACCACCACCCAGGATAACCACCACCCAGAATAACCACCACCCAGAATAACCACCACCCAGGATAACCACCACCCAGGATAACCACCACCCAGGATAACCACCACCCAGGATAACCACCACCCAGGATAACCACCACCCAGGATAACCACCACCCAGGATAACCACCACCCAGGATAACCACCACCCAGGATAACCACCACCCAGGATAACCACCACCCAGGATAACCACCACCCAGGATAACCATCACCCAGGATAACCACCACCCAGGATAACCACCACCCAGGATAACCACCACCCAGGATAACCACCACCCAGCATAACCACCACCCAGGATAACCACCACCCAGGATAACCACCACCCAGGATAACCACCACCCAGGATAACCACCACCCAGGATAACCACCACCCAGGATAACCACCACCTAGGATAACCACCACCCAGAATAACCACCACCCAGGATAACCACCACCCAGGATAACCACCACCCAGGATACCCACCACCCAGGATAACAACCACCCAGGATAACCACCACCCAGAATAACCACCACCCAGCATAACCACCACCCAGGATAACCACCACCCAGGATAACCACCACCCAGGATAACCACCACCCAGGATAACCACCACCCAGGATAACCACCACCCAGGATAACCACCACCCAGGATAACCACCACCCAGGATAACCACCACCCAGGATAACCACCACCCAGGATAACCACCACCCAGGTTAACCACCAACCAGGATAACCACCACCCAGGATCACCACCACCCAGGATAACCACCACCCAGAATAACCACCACCCAGGATAACCACCACCCAGGATAACCACCACCCAGGATAACCACCACCCAGGATAACCACCACCCAGGATAACCACCACCCAGGATAACCACCACTCAGGATAACCACCACCCAGGATAACCACCACCCAGAATAACCACCACCCAGGATAACCACCACCCAGGATAACCACCACCCAGGATAACCACCACCCAGGATAACCACCACCCAGGATAACCACCACCCAGGATAACCACCACCCAGCATAACCACCACCCAGGATAACCACCACCCAGGATAACCACCACAGGATAACCACCACCCAGGATAACCACCACCCAGGATAACCACCACCCAGGATAACCACCACCCAGGATAACCACCACCCAGGATAACCACCACCCAGGATAACCACCACCCAGAATAACCACCACCCAGGATAACCACCACCCAGGATAACCACCACCCAGGATAACCACCACCCAGGATAACCCCCACTCAGGATAACCACCACCCAGGATAACCACCACCCAGGATAACCACCACCCAGGATAACCCCCACCCAGGATAACCACCACCCAGGATAACCTACACCATCCTGGGCACTATATACACCTGCCCTAACATCATACCACAACGGATATTTTTTATTTTTATTTAATTTTAATTAAAAGCCTTAGAAAACTATCTATTATTCCTCGAGTCACTTATTTATTTATTTTTCCATTCTTTGTGATCAGGCAGAAGGCGCTCCCCTGATATCAAGTGCGCTCCCCTGATATCAAGTGCGATCCCTGATATCAAGTGCGCTCCCCTGATATCAAGTGCTATGACAAGCCCTTTTACAATTCCATATATATTAAATTGCTCTTCATGGTACTCTGCCTTAACACAATACTGAATGATAGATTACAAATAACCCGTAACAAAATGGTGAGATTCATCCTGGACCTGGTTCCAAGAGAGCATTGTGCCGGGATGAATTACAACAACTGGTTATGATGAACACAGAGTAAATCAACTGAAGTTAATTCACGTTTATAAAATTGCTCACAAGCACAGACCAAAATATTTTGCTGCCAAGTTTTTCCAGGCTGGGAACCAAAACAAATCTAGCACTAGGAAAGGGAACACAACTTTGTAGTACTCACAGTAAGTGGTCAGGCTTCCAACACCTGGAACTTACTGCTTGCACATGTCAAAGTAGGTCAAAGCATTAGCCATTTCAGAAAGAGAGATAAAAGGTACCTAATGAATGAAGCAACAGAAAGGTAGAAGAGTGATTTCTTGTATAGCTAACATACACGTACCTATTACTGTAACATACATGTACCTATTACTGTAACATACATGTACCTATTACTGTAACATACATGTACCTATTACTGTAACATACATGTACCTATTATTGTAACATACATGTACCTATTAATGTAACATACATGTACCTATTACTGTAACATAAATGTACCTATTACTGTAACATACATGTACCTATTACTGTAACATACATGTACCTATTATTGTAACATACATGTACCTATTACTGTAACATACATGTACCTATTACTGCAACATACATGTGCATATTATTGTAACATACATGTACCTATTACTGTAACATATATGTACCTATTACTGTAACATACATGTACCTATTACTGTAACACATGTACCTACTACTGTAAAATACTTGTACCTATTATTTTGATCTGATCATCTCTTTAATGTTAATGTAAATAACTCAGTTTACTATATTCCTAGTATTTCTTCTTTTACTGTAACTGCTTTACACAGTTTAGTTACTTAGCTGTTTTAACTTTTATGGTTTAAATAGTAAGATATTAATTTCTTCTTCCCCTTTTTAATATGCAATGATCGCTAGTTTAGCAGAAATACTCAACCACTAGTTCAGCAAACACTCTTAAAAGTGGCAATTTTAACTCTCTTCATAATATTCAAGCTGACACTTCCCACTGCTAGCTTATATTCCCACCTGGCTGGATAAAATTTCATGTCGAATGGCATTTCACATTCAGGGAGCCACATTCATCCAATCTGATGAGGTTGGCTTCCGTTGTTGACCTGACCGTAGGGGTGATGTTACAGCTGCGTTGGTCAAGTGTCTTCTTCCTTCCCTCATTTGGCATGGCGAGGGAGGAAAACTGTCCAAAATGCCTCACAAAAGGACAAAACTCGTCACCTATCAGTGAGGGCACCACATTCAGTAAATTTTCATTAAGCTGTTCCTAATTCCTCCTTGGGCACTCGCTTCGACCCTCAGGCAACTTTCAGGATTAGTGAAGCACTTCGCCTAGCCGCCCCAATACTCACAAAACATAGGTGCATTTCGGCAGGGCGTCATAATTCCCAGAAGGGAATTATGCCAGACACGAAGAAGTCAGTGACATCATCGAGTGAAGTCTCGCCACAGCCCTTTACCCAACAGAATGGGAATATCAAGTACTAAGGTCTGATGGAAACCAAAAGCATCCAGATGGAGTCACCGGTGCTACCCTAGAAGGATGGTAAACAGATTGCATGGGACTACACATGTGTGTCTTCATTGGCTGGCAGCTACTTACAATACTCTGAAGCTGAAGAGGGTGGAGCTGCCAGTTTCAGGGAGACCCAGAAGATTAACAGTTACATTGGACTGGCACCATGCTATAACTTCGTCCCACTAGGGTCAGAGACCCCCCACAGCATGAGACAAGTGTGCTCTCAGATTCCTTAAAGATTTGGGTGACAGACTCATCAAGGAAACCAAGGACCCCAAAGTGACCTGTTCTAGGGGTCTAGGATATAATTGGACCATTTTTCTTAAAGCGAAATGTGTGATGTGACTGATTGCATAACATTTCCAAATCAGTCTGTTAATATAGAAGGGATTGTAAAAGAGGTTGTTGCTAGGGTATACCTGGAGAGGGTTTCGGGGATCAACGCCCCCGCCGCCCGGTCTGTGACCAGGCCTCGTGGTGGAATCAGAGCCTGATTAACCAGCATGTTACTGTTGGCCGCACGCAAACCCAAGCAACCCGGCTGGTCAGAAACTGACTTTAGGTGCCTGTCCAGCGCCTTCTTGAAGACAGCCAGGGGTCTATTGGTAATCCCCCTTATGTATACTGGGAGACAGTTGAACAGTCTTGGGCCCCTGACACTTACTGTGTTCTCTTAGTGTACTCGTGGTCCCGCTGCTTTTCACTGGTGGGATGTTGCATCTGCCGAGTCTTTTGCTTCCTTAAGGAGTGATTTTCGTGTGCAAATTTGGGTGTTGGGAAGAAGTGCGTGATTAAAGGATAATAAATCTGAACCCTCCAAGACGGTGGGTAAATGCTCTTGATTCAAAATAATGGAGCTGTCCTCTTCCATGGATTATACTTAATTGTTTCGTAATTAGCATATAAAGGAGATGTCACAGTTGGTCTCTGCCGATGACACAGTAATTTTGGGATAGTCAGAAAAGTTGTGAAGGTTAGTGGAGGAGTTTGGAAGTATGTGTGAAAAAGGAAATTAAAAGTTACCTGGGTAACAGCAGGTGATGAGAGCCTGAAAAAGTCTATACAATAAAAAATGACAGCATGGATGCGTCACCAGACAGGTCTATGTCAGATGAGGTGAATTATAGAAAAGACGAGGGAGGAAATGTAGGTGGAAAGTTGAGGCGTCTGTAGAACGAAAGAAAAAAGTCAGTGTAAAAAATAATAAGAAAATACAAGAATATAGCGATTATGTTGGTGTGAAGAATTGCCGTTAAATGTTGGAGTGAGAAATGTAGATTGATTAAGATGTAATGTTTGAGCTTTGTGATGTGATTGTTATGCCGGGAATTACTTAGCAGTGTAGAAATAAGACAGTGTGGGGATAAGAGAGGTATAAATCACTAGGTGGATGACAGGTCAGTTTGAGATTAGCTATTGTGATAATTTAGAAAGGCTGAAGCACAAGGGTGTATAAATCCTGAGTGCAAGAAGGGAGGGAGTAGAAGGTCGTCCCTGGAAGACTTAGATGAAAAGGTGCAGGAGGTTTTAACTCACAGGGGCTTGAGAACCCAGCAGGCATTTGTGAATGTGTTTGAGCGGAGTGGAGACAATGTTTCTAAAATATGATGAGCCATATGAGTCAACAAGGTAAAATATATGAAGGGATTCAGCGAAGCCAGTTAGCCAGACTTGAGTCCTGGATGACGCAAGCACAATGTTTGTCCTCTGAACCATGTGTAGCAAAGTTTCTTGTCCTCTGAACCATGTGTAGCAAAGTTTCTTGTCCTCTGAACCATGTGTAGCAAAGTTTCTTGTCCTCTGAACCATGTGTAGCAAAGTTTCTTGTCCTCTGAACCATGTGTAGGAAAGTTTCTTGTCCTCTGAACCATGTGTAGGAAAGTTTCTTGTCCTCTGAACCATGTGTAGGAAAGTTTCTTGTCCTCTGTACCATGTGTAGCAAAGTTTCTTGTCCTCTGCACCATGTGTAGCAAAGTTTCTTGTCCTCTGAACCATGTGTAGCAAAGTTTCTTGTCCTCTGAACCATGTGTAGCAAAGTTTCTTGTCCTCTGAACCATGTGTAGCAAAGTTTCTTGTCCTCTGAACCATGTGTAGCAAAGTTTCTTGTCCTCTGAACCATGTGTAGCAAAGTTTCTTGTCCTCTGAACCATGTGTAGCAAAGTTTCTTGTCCTCTGAACCATGTGTAGGAAAGTTTCTTGTCCTCTGAACCATGTGTAGCAAAGTTTTTTGTCCTCTGAACCATGTGTAGCAAAGTTTATTGTCCTCTGAACCATGTGTAGCAAAGTTTCTTGTCCTCTGAACCATGTGTAGCAAAGTTTATTGTCCTCTGAACCATGTGTAGCAAAGTTTCTTGTCCTCTGAACCATGTGTAGGAAAGTTTCAGCTGGGAGAGTCATTTGAAATGTGATGTCTGCGCACTTGTCGTTCCTCAAATTTTGTAGATTTTTTTTCAAATGTGGATAAAAGAAAAGAAAATGGAATAATAATAATAATAATAATAATAATAATAATAATAATAATAATAATAATAATAATAATAATAATAATAATAATAATAATAATAATAATAATAATAATAATAATTATTATTATTATAAAAATAATAATAATAATAATAATAATAATAATAATAATAATAATAATAACAAAAACACAAAGAACAAGAAGAAGAAGAAGAAGTAGAATTAGAATTAATTAATTAATTACACTCAGTTCAGTGTCTAGCTCACTGACCCATAACCTGCAGCAACTTCTGTGGTTTCTTGTGTCTGTGGATGGTGAAGTAGTAGACTGGAAGACCCGTTGCAAGTACGACCACGGCCACCAACATCTCCACTGGTTGAAGGATCACAGGGAACACCGTCAGGAACACACAGACGATGAAGTATATTATGGGGAAGCCGATCCACACCTTCCAGGAAGGAAATGTCTAAAATAGGCATCTTAAAATTACCAGTTAAGTTGTGATGAAAGGGAAGGTATTAAGATGTTTCAGGTTTCACTTGATTTTAGGCTGTGTAAGTTTTATTGTGTCATTTCTAATAAACTGATTTCAGTGAAATAACTGGAGAATGTCTCTTCTGATCAGAAATATGTCACAGTGTTTGACTTTATTTGCTAATCCAAGATTAAATCTACATAATGAACTTTTATTTGCCTTAAACATTGTGAGGGAAAAGTTCACCTGATAAGAGCAGAAGTAAGAATGAGTGGTGGAGGCAGTATGATTGTTGTGAAAGTGGTGGAGGCAGTATGATTGTTGTGAAAGTGGTGGAGGCAGTATGATTGTTCTGAAAGTGGTGGAGGCAGTATGATTGTTGTGAAAGTGGTGGAGGCAGTATGATTGTTCTGAAAGTGGTGGAGGCAGTATGATTGTTGTGAAAGTGGTGGAGGCAGTATGATTGTTGTGAAAGTGGTGGAGGCAGTATGATTGTTCTGAAAGTGGTGGAGGCAGTATGATTGTTGTGAAAGTGGTGGAGGCAATATGATTGTTGTGAAAGTGGTAGAGGAAGTATGATTGTTGTGAAAGTGGTGGAGGCAGTATGATTGTTCTGAAAGTGGTGGAGGCAGTATGATTGTTCTGAAAGTGGTGGAGGCAGTATGATTGTTGTGAAAGCGGTAG
>WNWK01033817.1:0-20868 GCA_009830355.1 Cherax destructor | reverse complement strand
GATACTAATGTCATGAGCAGGAGATACTAATGGCATGAGCAGGAGATACTAATGTCATGAGCAGGGAGATACTAATGTCATGAGCAAGGAGATACTAATGTCATGAGCAGGGAGATACTAATGGCATGAGCAGGGAGATACTAATGGCATGAGCAGGGGGATACTAATGACATGAGCAAGGAGATACTAATGGCATGAGCAGGGGGATACTAATGTCATGAGCAAGGAGATACTAATGGCATGAGCAGGGAGATACTAATGGCATGAGCAAGGAGATACTAATGTCATAAGCAGGGAGATACTAATGGCATGAGCAGGAGATACTAATGTCATGAGCAAGGAGATACTAATGTCATGAGCAGGGAGATACTAATGTCATGAGCAGGGAGATACTAATGTCATGAGCAGGGGATACTAATGGCATGAGCAAGGAGATACTAATGGCATGAGCAGGAGATACTAATGTCATAAGCAGGGAGATACTAATGGCATGAGCAGGGAGATACTAATGTCATGAGCAAGGAGATACTAATGGCATGAGCAGGGGATACTAATGTCATGAGCAGGAGATACTAATGTCATGAGCAGGGAGATACTAATGTCATGAGCAGGAGATACTAATGGCATGAGCAAGGAGATACTAATGTCATGAGCAGGGAGATACTAATGGCATGAGCAGGGAGATACTAATGGCATGAGCAGGGGATACTAATGTCATGAGCAGGGAGATACTAATGGCATGAGCAAGGAGATACTAATGGCATGAGCAAGGAGATACTAATGTCATAGCAGGGAGATACTAATGGCATGAGCAAGGAGATACTAATGGCATGAGCAAGGAGATACTAATGGCATGAGCAGGGAGATACTAATGTCATGAGCAAGGAGATACTAATGGCATGAGCAGGGAGATACTAATGTCATAAGCAGGGAGATACTAATGTCATAAGCAGGGAGATACTAATGTCATGAGCAGGGAGATACTAATGTCATAAGCAGGGAGATACTAATGGCATGAGCAGGGAGATACTAATGTCATGAGCAAGGAGATACTAATGGCATGAGCAGGGGATACTAATGTCATGAGGAGGGAGATACTAATGTCATGAGCAGGGAGATACTAATGTCATAGCAGGGAGATACTAATGTCATGAGCAGGGAGATACTAATGTCATGAGCAGGGAGATACTAATGTCATGAGCAGGGAGATACTAATGTCATGAGCAGGAGATACTAATGTCATGAGCAGGGATACTAATGTCATGAGCAAGGGATACATGCATGAGCAGGATACTAATGTCATGAGCAGGAGATACTAATGCATGAGCAGGAGATACTAATGCATGAGCAGGAGATACTAATGCATGAGCAGGAGATACTAATGGCATGAGGGTCAACAGAGGAGATACTAATGGCATGAGCAGGATACTAATGGCATGAGCAGGAGATACTAATGCATGAGCAGGAGATACTAATGCATGAGGATACAAGCTGAGAGGATACTAATGTCATGAGCAGGGATACTAATGCATGAGCAGAGATACTAATGTCATGAGCAGGGGATACTAATGCATAGCAAGGAGATACTAATGTCATGAGCAGGGAGATACTAATGTCATGAGCAAGGAGATACTAATGGCATGAGCAAGGAGATACTAATGTCATAAGCAGGGAGATACTAATGTCATAAGCAGGGAGATACTAATGCATGAGCAGGGATACTAATGGCATGAGCAGGAGATACTAATGGCATGAGCAAGGGATACTAATGCATGGCAGGAGATACTAATGGCATGAGCAGGGATACTAATGCATGAGCAGGAGATACTAATGGCATGAGCAGGGGATACTAATGTCATGAGCAAGGAGATACTAATGGCATGAGCAGGGAGATACTAATGTCATGAGCAGGAGATACTAATGTCATGAGCAGGGAGATACTAATGTCATGAGCAGGAATACTAATGGCATGAGCAGGGAGATACTAATGTCATGAGCAGGGAGATACTAATGGCATGAGCAGGGATACTAATGTCATGAGCAGGAGATACTAATGTCATGAGCAGGGAGATACTAATGGCATGAGCAGGGAGATACTAATGCATAGCAGGAGATACTAATGGATGAGCAGGAGATACTAATGCATGAGCAGGGAGATACTAATGGCATGAGCAGGGAGATACTAATGGCATGAGCAGGGAGATACTAATGTCATGAGCAGGGGATACTAATGGCATGAGCAGGGAGATACTAATGGCATGAGCAGGGGGATACTAATGGCATGAGCAGGGAGATACTAATGGCATGAGCAGGGGGATACTAATGGCATGAGCAGGGGATACTAATGGCATGAGCAGGGGGATACTAATGTCATGAGCAGGGGATACTAATGTCATGAGCAAGGGGGATACTAATGTCATGAGCAGGGGGATACTAATGGCATGAGCAGGGGGATACTAATGTCATGAGCAGGGAGATACTAATGGCATGAGCAGGGGGATACTAATGTCATGAGCAGGGGATACTAATGGGTATAGCAGGGGATACTAATGTCATAGCAGGGGATACTAATGGCATGAGCAGGGGATACTAATGTCATGAGCAGGGGGATACTAATGGCATTAGCAGGGGGATACTAATGTCATGAGCAGGGGGATACTAATGGAGGTGGCTTGTGCTCTATCCTCAGTGTACACAATATCATAAAGGTATAATGTTCCTATGTATCTATTATTATAATAAGAGTGTCTTTTTATGGGAGATGATCTGATGTGGGTGTTCTTATGATCCAAAGAAGTGGAGCTAATCTCCCTTTCCATGGATCAAATCTAATTGCCTCCCATAATGTAGTTAATCTCCCATCACATAATAATAATAATAATAATAATAATAATAATAATAATATTAATAATAATAATAATAATAATAATAATAATAATAATAATAATAATAATAATAATAATGTATAGATCCCTCTGAAAGTGAAGAGTCCTCTCGAAAGAAGAGGGCCAAACAAGCATTTTTTACAGAACTCTATAAATTGGTGTTCATCTGTAGGGCCCACCAGGCCTGTCACTTAGCAAGGACATGCTGATGCATGTGGCACATGAAGTCACTATGAGACAGTAGTGTGCTATAGAGCTAGTTCGAAACAGCAGCCTTCGCCTCAGTATCTGCTCATTCATTACCCGGGAACCCTAGATGGCCCGTGCTGCAACACAATCCTACATCCTTGTGCTAAGCATGATTCGAACCCAAATGCCTCCTATTCCCAAGTGTTGAATGACTCCTACAGGTTTAGTGCTTCTTGAATGCAACAGCAACAGTAATCATAATAATAATAATCATAATAATAATGATGATAATACTCATTGGTTCTTAATCAAAAGAACTTAGCTTATCCTCCCTTGGATGAAGCCTCATTACGTAAATTTTCTTCATTAATTGTATGACCCCTACATGTTTAGCGCTTCATAAATATGCAGATAACATACTTACGGAGCGCCAAGAACGTGACCACAATCATACCTGGCGCGGATCAACACACTATACAATCAACAATCAACGTTCCACTTATGGTGACAATCAGGACACAATCAGCAAGCATCGCCAGGACCTCCTCGCTAAGATGTACATATAAGACTGCTTATGGAGCGGGAGGCGGGGGGCGTTGACCCCCGGAACACCCTCAAGGGTCCTCGCTAAGACTGTACATATAAGACTGCTTATGGAGCGGGAGGCGGGGGGCGTTGACCCCCGGAACACCCTCCAGGGTCCTCGCTAAGACTGTACATATAAGACTGCTTATGGAGCGGGAGGCGGGGGGCGTTGACCCCCGGAACACCCTCCAGGGTCCTCGCTAAGACTGTACATATAAGACTGCTTATGGAGCGGGAGGCGGGGGGCGTTGACCCCCGGAACACCCTCCAGGGTCCTCGCTAAGACTGTACATATAAGACTGCTTATGGAGCAGGGAGGCGGGGGCGTTGACCCCGGAACACCCTCCAGGGTCCTCGCTAAGACTGTACATATAAGACTGTTATGGAGCGGAGGCGGGGCGTTGACCCCGGAACACCCTCCAGGGTCCTCGCTAAGACTGTACATATAAGACTGCTTATGGAGCGAGCGGGGGCGTTGACCCCGGAACACCCTCAGGGTCCTCTAAGACTGTACATATAGACTGCTTATGGAGCGGGAGGCGGGGGCGTTGACCCCGGAACACCCTCAGGGTCCTGCTAAGACTGTACTATATAAGACTGCTTATGGAGCGGAGGCGGGGGCGTTGACCCCTGGAACACCCTCAGGGTCCTACTAAGACTGTACTATAAGACTGCTTATGGAGCGGAGGCGGGGCGTTGACCCCGGAACACCTCAGGTCTACTGCTAAGACTGTACATATAAGACTGCTTATGGAGCGGGAGGCGGGGGGCGTTGACCCCCGGAACACCCTCCAGGGTGCTGTATACTGTGACTATACTACTGTGTTTTGTGACTATACTACTGTGTACTGTGACTATACTACTGTGTTCTGTGACTATACTACTGTGTTCTGTGACTATACTACTGTGTTCTGTGACTATACTGCTGTGTACTGTGACTATACTACTGTGTCGTGACTATACTGCTGTGTCTGTGACTACTCTGTGTATGTGACTATACTGCTGTGTCTGTGACTATACTGCTGTGTACTGTGACTATACTACTGTGTACTGTGACTATACTCTGTGTACTGTGACTATACTCTGTTACTGTGACTATACTCTGTGTACTGTGACTATACTCTGTGTACTGTGACTATACTGCTGTGTACTGTGACTATACTACTGTGTACTGTGACTATACTGCTGTGTCTGTGACTATACTGCTGTGTACTGTGACTATACTCTGTGTACTGTGACTATACTACTGTGTCTGTGACACTATCTACTGCTGTGTACTGTGACTATACTGCTGTGTACTGTGACTATACTGCTGTGTACTGTGACTATACTACTGTGTACTGTGACTATACTGCTGTGTACTGTGACTATACTGCTGTGTACTGTGACTATACTACTGTGTACTGTGACTATACTACTGTGTACTGTGACTATACTACTGTGTACTGTGACTATACTGCTGTGTACTGTGACTATACTGCTGTGTACTGTGACTATACTACTGTGTACTGTGACTATACTACTGTGTTCTGTGACTATACTTGTTCTGTGATTACTCTGTGTCTGTGAACTCATACTACTGTGTCTGTGACTATACTCTGTACTGTGACTATACTACTGTGTACTGTGACTATACTCTGTGTACTGTGACTATACAGTGTACTGTGACTATACTCTGTGTACTGTGACTATACTACTGTGTACTGTGACTATACTACTGTGTACTGTGACTATACTCTGTGTACTGTGACTATACTACTGTGTTCTGTGACTATACTGCACTGTTACTGTGACTATACTCTGGTACTGTGACTATACATACTACTGTGTACTGTGACTATACTACTGTGTACTGTGACTATACTGCTGTGTACTGTGACTATACTACTGTGTACTGTGACTATACTGCTGTGTACTGTGACTATACTACTGTGTACTGTGACTATACTGCTGTGTACTGTACATTGTATGTGTACTTGACTACACCATTGTATGCTGACCAGCACCTTGTATTGTGCCAGCACCATTGTATTGTGTCAGCACTATTGCATTGTGCGAGTACCATTGTATTGTGCTAGCACCATTGTATTGTGCCAGCACCATTGTATTGTGCTAGCACCATTGTATTGTGCTAGCACCATTGTATTGTGCTAGCACCATTGTATTGTGCTAGCATCATTGTATTGTGCCAGCACCATTGTATTGTGCCAGCACCATTGTATTGTGCTAGCATCATTGTATTGTGCAGCACCATTGTATTGTGCCAGCACCATTGTATTGTGCCAGCACCATTGTATTGTGCCAGCACCATTGTATTGTGCCAGCACCATTGTATTGTGCCAGCACCATTGTATTGTGCCAGCACCATTGTATTGTGCCAGCACCATTGTATTGTGCCAGCACCATTGTATTGTGTCAGCACCATTGTATTGTGCCAGCACCATTGCATTGTGCCAGTACCATTGTATTGTGCTAGCACCATTGTATTGTGCTAGCACCATTGTATTGTGCTAGCACCATTGTATTGTGTCAGCACTATTGCATTGTGCCAGTACCATTGTATTGTGCTAGCACCATTGTATTGTGCCAGCACCATTATATTGTGCTAGCACCATTGTATTGTGCTAGCACTATTGTATTGTGCTAGCACCATTGTATTGTGTCAGCACCATTGTATTGTGCCAGTACCATTGTATTGTGCCAGCACCATTGTATTGTGCTAGCACCATTGTATTGTGCCAGTACTATTGTATTGTGCTAGCACCATTGTATTGTGTCAGCACTATTGTATTGTGCTAGCACCATTGTATTGTGCTAGCACCATTGTATTGTGCTAGCACCATTGTATTGTGCTAGCACCATTGTATTGTGCTAGCACTTATTTCAGCACATTGTATTGTGCTAGCACCATTGTATTGTGCTAGCACCATTGTATTGTGCTAGCACCATTGTATTGTGCTAGCACCATTTTATTGTGCCAGCACCATTGTATTGTGCTAGCACCATTGTATTGTGTCAGCACCATTGCATTGTGCCAGTACCATTGTATTGTGCTAGCACCATTTTATTACCATGATAGTGTATGGTGTATTACCATGATTGTGTATGGTGTGTTACCATGATTGTGTATTGTGTATTACCATGAGTGTGTATGGTGTATTACTATGATTGTGTATGGTGTATTACCATGATTGTGTATGGTGTATTACCATGATTATGTATGATGTATTACCATGATTATGTATGGTGTATTACCATGATTGTGTATGGTGTGTTACCATGATTGTGTATGGTGTGTTACCATGATTGTGTATGGTGTATTACCATGAGTGTGTATGGTGTATTACCATGATTGTGTATGGTGTATTACCATGATTGTGTATGGTGTATTACCATAATTGTGTATGGTGTGTTACCATGATTGTGTATGGTGTGTTACCATGATTGTGTATGGTGTATTACCATGATTGTGTATGGTGTATTACCATGATTGTGTATGGTGTATTACCATGATTGTGTATGGTGTGTTACCATGATTGTGTATGGTGTGTTACCATGATTGTGTATGGTGTGTTACCATGATTGTGTATGGTGTGTTACCATGATTGTGTATGGTGTATTACCATGATTATGTATGATGTATTACCATGATTATGTATGGTGTATTACCATTGATGTGTGTAATGGTGTAGTTACCATGATTGTGTACATGGTGTGTTTGCCATGATTGTGTATGGTGTATTACCATGATGTGTATGGTGTATTACTATGATTGTGTATGGTGTATTACCATGATTGTGTATGGTGTGTTACCATGATTGTGTATGGTGTATTACCATGATTGTGTATGGTGTATTTCCATGATTGTGTATGGTGTATTACCATGATTGTGTATGGTGTATTACCATAATTGTGTATGGTGTGTTACCATGATTGTGTATGGTGTGTTACCATGATTGTGTATTGTGTGTTACCATGATTGTGTATGGTGTATTACCATGATTATGTATGATGTATTACCATGATTATGTATGGTGTATTACCATGATTGTGTATGGTGTGTTACCATGACTGTGTATGGTGTGTTGCCATGATTGTGTATGGTGTTCATTAGTCAGTAAATCGTAACGACACTATTGTAAACAAGCCATACCACGGGCGGGGATTGAACTCGTTTTACGACTGGCCACGAGTTCAATTCCCACCCGTAGAATGGTTTTGTATTTACTCAGTGGACTGAAATTGTACCAGTGCTGATTCCTTGTTCATAAACAGTACCATTGTAACAGTACCATTGTGTATTTTTGTATACACAAAATTAAATAAAATATAAAAAAATCGGTATTTTGATAAGTGAGCAAAGGTAATAATGGCAGGGTTCAAAGGGCCAGACTTTTGTTGTTGAGTGCTTGTTTAACCAGGTTGTTTCTGTTGGCAGCCAGCCGGATATACCTTTTTATTCCTTACAGAGAGGAGTGTTGTTTGATCTGCATAGTTAAAAATATTGGGAATATTTCTGAGCTATGATATTCGCCCTAAATTTAAGTTTATTGTAATAAATACCAATAAATGTCCCCCTAGACTTGGATTACCAAGATTATAATTGAGCTTCTCTTATAAACATTATGCATTAGACTTCATCAGTGTTGGATATAAGTTCCTTGGGATCAGTCAACGTGGTAATCAGTCCCAGTTTTCTTCCCATGTTTAATGTTTTCTTGGTGTCAGTTGTACGTGGATTTGTTCATTTGCTAACTGATGTTAAGTTAACATCTGTCCTCTGTCTTGTTATTGTGTGTTCATCTCCTGGGTGTTGTTATTGTGTGTTCATCTCCTGGGTCTTTTTATTGTGTGTTCATCTCATCGGTGTTGTTATTGTGTGTTCATCTCCTCGGTGTTGTTATTGTGTTCATCTCCTGGGTGTTTTATTGTGTTCATCTCCTGGGTGTTGTTATTGTGTGTTCACAGTCTGGGAGAACACACTGCATTTCTGAGGCTTCGCTTGTATTATTTAATTATATTTCTGAATCTGCATCAATGAGTAGTTGAAAAGTGTAGATAATTAGTGTAATGGGAAATAACAGTAAGCCTAGAATGCCTCTTCGTTTCCCCATTGCTAATGGGTCAGGTGGATTAATTAGTGTAATGGGAAATAACAGTAAGCCTAGAATGCCTCTTCGTTTCCCCATTGCTAATGGGTCAAGTGGATTAATTAGTGTAATGGGAAATAACAGTAAGCCTAGAATGCCTCTTCGTTTCCCCATTGCTAATGGGTCAAGTGGATTATTAGTGTAATGGGAAATAACAGTAAGCCTAGAATGCCTCTTCGTTTCCCCATTACTAATGGGTCAAGTGGATTAATTAGTGTAATGGGAAATAACAGTAAGCCTAGAATGCCTCTTCGTTTCCCCATTGCTAATGGGTCAGGTGGATTAATTAGTGTAATGGGAAATAACAGTAAGCCTAGAATGCCTCTTCGTTTCCCCATTGCTAATGGGTCAAGTGGATTAATTAGTGTAATGGGAAATAACAGTAAGCCTAGAATGCCTCTTCGTTTCCCCATTACTAATGGGTCAGGTGGATTAATTAGTGTAATGGGGAAATAAAAGTAAACCTAGAACGCCTCTTCGTTTCTCCATTACTAATGGGTCAAGTGGATTAATTAGTGTAATGGGGAAATAACAGTAAGCCTAGAATGCCTCTTCGTTTCCCCATTGCTAATGGGTCAAGTGGATTAATTAACGCATTTATATTACCATTAGGAATTAGGAATAATCAGTGTTGTTATTACTGTAGTTTAGTAATTATTATACATAATACTTTTGTTATTATTACTGAATAAGGCGAGTTAAGGGTCATTATCATAATGAGGCTATTATGTATAGACATCCCAATATAATGTAAATAATGAACATGTACAACCAAATATGACCATACATGCAACACAACCACAAGAGCAGTTGAATGATAGCTCTTTGCCTTTGTGTTGCAATCAACACACTATCAAGAATTTGCAATGTTGCAGAAACGAGTAGAAAAACGTAGCAAATTCGTTTAGGGGATGGAACGTTTTTTGCTCGAATATATTGAGAAGAATGTTAATGAAGGTTGCAAGTTACTTACTGCCTGCAACACTGCAACACTACCTGCAACACTGCAACACTGCCTGCAACACTGCAACACTGACTTTCTCCCTCGAATGCATTCGAGCTACGTTTCCTTAACGAATTTGCTAGGATTTCCTACTCATTCCATCAACATTGAAAGCTCCTGATGATTGCAACACGAAAGACCCAAAGCTATCATTCAACTCCCCCGTGGTTGTTTTGCACCTTGTTGCGCTTGTCTGCGATTCTTGTACAACTATACATGTATGATTCTTGTACAACTATACATGTATGATTCTTGTACAACTATACATGTATATGTCAGTGTTCTCGTTGACCAAGTAAACGTAGTTGTGACCCACACCAGTACACTAACACCCAGAATGTGACGCACACCAGTACACTAACACCCAGAATGTGACGCACACCAGTACACTAACACCCAGGATGTGACCCACACCAGTACACTAACACCAGGATGTGACGCACACCAGTACACTAACACCTAGGATGTGACCCACACAAGTACACTAACACCCAGGATATGACCCACACCAGTATACTAGCACCCAGGATGTGACCCACACCAGTACACTAACACCCAGGATGTAACCCACACCAGTACACTAACACCCAGGATGTGACGCACACCAGTACACTAACACCCAGGATGTGACCCACACCAGTACACTAACACCAAGGATGTGACATACACCAGTACACTAACACCCAGGATGTGACCCACACCAGTACACTAACACCGAGGATGTGACACACTCCAGTACACTAACACCCAGGATGTGACCCACACCAGTACACTAACACCCAGGATGTGACCCACATCAGTCCACTAACACCCAGGATGTGACCCACACCACTACACTAACACCCAGGATGTGACGCACAACAGTACTCTAACACCCAGGATGTGACGCACACTAGTACACTAACACACAGGATGTGACCCACACCAGTACACTAACACCCAGGATGTGACCCACACCAGTATACTAGCACCCAGGATGTGACCCAGACCAGTACACTAACTCCCAGGATGAGACCCACACCAGTCCACTAACACCCAGGATGTGACCCACACCAGTACACTAACACACAGGATGTGACCCACACCAGTCCACTAACACCCAGGATGTGACCCACACCAGTACACTAACACCCAGGATGTGACGCACACCAGTACACTAACACCCAGGATGTGACGCACACCAGTACACTAACACCCAGGATGTGACACACACCAGTCCACTAACAACCAGGATGTGACCCACACCAGTACACTAACACCCAGGATGTGACGCACACCAGTACACTAACACCCAGGATGTGACGCACACCAGTACACTAACACCCAGGATGTGACCCACACCAGTACACTAACACCCAGGATGTGACCCACACCAGTATACTAGCACCCAGGATGTGACCCACACCAGTATACTAGAACCCAGGATGTGACCTACACCAGTACACTAACACCCAGGATGTGACCCACACCAGTACACTAACACCCAGGATGTGACGCACACCGGTACACTAACACCCAGGATGTGACCCACACCAGTACACTAACACCAAGGATGTGACCCACACCAGTACACTAACATCCAGGATGTGACCCACACCAGTACACTAACACCCAGGATGTGACACACTCCAGTACACTAACACCCAGGATGTGACCCACACCAGTACACTAACACCCAGGATGTGACCCACACCGGTACACCAACACCCAGGATGTGACCCACACCAGTACACTAACACCCAGGATGTGACCCACACCAGTACACTAACACCCAGGATGTGACCCACACCAGTTCACTAACATCCAGGATGTGACCCACACCAGTCCTCTAACACCCAGGATGTGACCCACACCAGTCCACTAACACCCAGGATGTGACCCACACCAGTACATTAACACTCAGGATGTGACCCACACCAGTCCACTAACACCTAGGATGTGACCCACACCAGTACACTAACACCCAGGATGTGACCCACACCAGTCCACTAACACCCAGGATGTGACCCACACCAGTCCACTAGCACCCAGGATGCGACTCACACCAGTCCACTAACACCGAATGTGCGACCCACACCAGTCCACTTACACCCAGGATACCACCCCAACCAGTCCACTAACACCCAAGATGGGACCCACACCAGTCCACTAACACCCAGGATGTGGCCCACACCAGTCCACTAACACCCAGGATGCGACCTATGAAAGCAAAAGACTCGGCAGGAGATGCAACATTTCCCCGATGAAAAGCAGAGGCGCCACGAGTACACTGAGAGACAACACAGTAAGTGTCTGGGGCCCAAGACTGTTCAACTGCCTCCCAGCATACATAAGGGGGATTACCAATAGACCCCTGGTTGTCTTCAAGTAGGAGCTGGACAGGCACCTAAAGTCAGTACCTGACCAACCGGGTTGTGGTTTGTACGTCAGTTTGCGTGCGGCCAACAGTAACAACCTGCTTGATCACACCCCGAGACCCTCTCCAGGTAAACTCCAGGTATTCCATCAATGATTAAAGTTTGAAGCCTATACAGAAAGGCATTCTCCAGTCTAATTTCAACTATTCCAAGATTTTAACTATTTCAGATAAATTTCAAAACTTTACCAAAGTGAACTAATGTGACGTCAATAATATTTTGAAGTTATTGAACAAAAAGTTTTTTTCCATTATTCAATAAATCTGGCGAATTGGGACTTATGGCAACGTGAACCTTGGGTTCAAGAAACCTCTGATGAGCCGATCTGATGAGTCATTTCTCAGTTATAGGATGGATTCCAACCATTCCAAAATATGTTGGTATTTTGCAGCATCAGTAGACTTGCCTGCGTGCAAACACAACCTAACAAGTGTTATCCTGGCCTTAGGAAGCATCAGCCATTAAATACTGAAGCCATTTGGTAGACGTAAATTGAAAGTTGTTTACCCTAGTTTAACAGGAAGAAAATTCACAATAGTTTAGACATAAAATGGTCAAATGTGCACTAATACATTTGAATTTTACTCTCCATAATCGACGTAATGTGAATCAATACGTTTGAATTTCACTCTCCATAATCAACGTAATGTGCATCAAAATTCGCTGCCCGACCTTGGTCGTGAGCAGGTGTGCTGGCAAGGGTCTCTGGTGGACAGTGGCCGCAACCTTTAGTTTCAAAATGGCGGCAACGTACCGGAGGCGGATAAACACTGTGTGTATTGAGGTGCTGGTTGGAGCCATCTACCCGTCTAATGCAGACGTATTATTGCCTGCAATTCTTCAAGACGCTTATGGAATACCCACGGAAGATTTATATGGCATATCGCTAAATGGAGCCACTAGGGTATTTGTGAAATTTGTGACCAGTGGAGCATACGAACGAGTGGTTGACACTTACCAGGAAAAGCGAATGGTCGTTTCTGAAGGCTTGAAGGTGAGGTTACGGGACGTTTTGGCAACGTATACTTGGATAAGAATACATAATTTGCCTTTTGAGGCTGATGCAATTGATGTGAAGAGGGTCTTTCAGGCATATGATGTGATACATGCCGCTAACGTCGGGAGGTGGGCCCAGGGGGCCTATGCTGACATTGAGGAGACCAATACCATCATATGTTCTCATTCTGGACTTCTGTATGCAAGTCTACGTTACATACATTGGGCAGGTGTGAACGTGTAGGCTATGTGGACAGCCGGGACATATGGCTATGGCGTGTGACCGACGGGGGCCACCCACCCAGCGACAGCATGATGCTGCGATGCAGGAACAAGGGGAGATGGCATTGATGAATGAGGACGTACACAAACAGGAGCCGGCGTCTACAAGTGAGCAGATTAGTACTGGCAAGAGATCGGCCAGTTTCTCCGAAGTACTGAAGAGGACAGGAGGAGCAAGAAATAGAGTAGACATCAAACTTACCTTTCGTCAGACTAACACTCTTCGCACTAATCTAGTTCATACCTCCCCTTCCTCCACAGATTCTCCTGGTGTCTACTCTATTTCTTGCTCCTCCTGTCCTCTTCAGTACTTCGGAGAAACTGGCCGATCTCTTTCTGACAGACTCAGGGAGCACAAAAATAGTGTTAGGCTTGCCGACACTAATAATGCTCTTTTCTGTCATGTCAGAGATCACAGTCATCCTATTGATTGGTCTTCTGCTAAAACTGTCTACCTACGTCTAACTTTCATAGTCGCCGCCTGGTTGAATCCTCCCTTATACACAACTTTCCCTGTATGAATCTTAGCCCTGGCTTTGTCTCTGTTGATGCTTTCCTCTCTCATTACATTGTTAAATGCTCTAAACTTCAGAACACCCGTGACTTAACCTGATTCCTTCCCTTTCTTCTCTTCCCCTTCTCCTTTTTTCTCCTATGGGCTTTCCTTTCTTTCTTTCTTTTGCCTTGTATTGTCCTTCCTTTTATTCGCCTTTCCTTTCCCCCTCGTCCCACCCTTGCGGGCCGCTAGCCTCATTGCAGTGCTCCTTCCATATGACTGTCTCCTCTACTATTACTACTACTACTACTTCCACTACTTACTCCATCATTACCCCACTCTCTGTACCCTCCCTGTCTGCCTGCCTATAAATACCCTTCCTCTGTCTCTGTGTGTTAGTGTGACTTTGTAAATGGTCCAAGTCGGGCCGAAACGTCGTCGTAAGCTCCTCTCTTTTATATGTGCGGGTTGTGTGTGTATTGTTCCAGTCACGGTATTGTGCCTTTTTGTTATTTATATATGTAGGCTAAGTAGCCTGCAGAAAAGGGAGGGGGGTGTCATGGAGCCTTCCTGTTCATAAAATGTTCATTTATTTTATTCACTAATAGCAGTGTGCTAGTGAGCTAATGTGAACTGGAGTTAAGGTGATGTTGTAGTGGAGTAGATTGTAAGTTGTATATAAGTTACTATTAATATAGATATATTTTTATATAGGTAAGTTTTTGTCCTTCCTTCCTAATAATAATTAATAATACAGTATAACCCCGGTTTTCGTACTGCTCCAAACTCGAACAATTATGTAAGTGTATTTTTGTAAGTGCTTTTGTAAGTGTATTTTGGGGTCTAAAAGGACTAATCTAATTTACATTATTCCTTATGGGAACAAATTCGTTCGGTAACGGCACTTGATGAATTACGAAATCCGGGAGTCAACTGTATTTAATATGAGTGCATGCTGGCCCTAGAGTGGCTGTTTTTTTCAGTGTAATATAAATGGCCCTAGACAGCAGATTGAACAGCCATTTAGGAGCCAGGACCATTTTATTTAAGTTAGGATATCGAAGTCGTAAGAACCTATCTGCCGGCTTTTCACTCACAAGTGTTATAGAAGCTAAAACCTTCAGAAGCTTTAAAAATAGAGTAGATAAATATATAAGTGAGAAGGGTTGGGTTTGAGTAGGACCTGAGGTATTGAAGCTAACTACTTGGATACCTATACACAAACAATTTTATTCCTTTGCATAGATTACAATGTGTGAATGCATATAAAGTGTGTTGATGGGTACATACAAAGAAAGCCACTAACATGTCGGGGCATTTCGGGTAGACTAATCCTAATGCTTACAGACTACTTAATACTAGACATATAAAGAATGGTAAATTGTAATTATACATTATTTTCCTTTTTTGGGAATAAGGTCGAACAAATATGTATGTGGGAAGGGTTGAATTTGAGAAATGCCTTCCCAGTATAGGCCAATAGGCATGCTATAGTGTTCTTTCATTTTGATGTTCGATTGGTAGCGCACTCAGCTCACACACTGAGGTACGGAGTTCGAATCTCTGGTACGGCTGGAAAACATCAGGGACGTGTTTCTATAAGACACCTGCTGTACCTGTTCACCCATCAGTATAAAATGGGTACCTGGGTGTTAGTCGACTGGTGTGGGTCGTATCCTGGGACAAAACTGACTTAATTAGTGGGAAATGCTCTGCATAACAAGAGACTTTCTATATAGTAGTATGTCATTGATGTCAACTATGGTCTGTATACCTTGTACATGTACTGGTAGTAAATAGAGATATGATTATTATTATTATTATTATTATTATTATTATTATTATTATTATTATTATTATTATTATTATAGATCCTAAAACAAAAGCACAGTCCCAATTACAACATTAGGTTATGTAATTCCAGTCTGCTCTGAATGTGACAGAGCCCAGATCCTTGTGAGATAAAACCCTCAAGAACACTAGTACACTCTGACTCAAAACCTGAGATATGTAGGGATATACAAAGCCAAATAAGAACTCTTAGAAGTGAAGAGGTGAGAATCAGCGAGGCAGCCAACTGCATGTCCACCCACACTAGTGACATGATTTAACAAAGAGAGAGAGAGAGAGAGGCAGCCCTACTCTCTAGATGATTTCAAGAAATTTCTGAGAAAATAGCGTGAGTGAAGGATATTCACAGAAACATCGCCTACTCACAAATAAAAGTGATAAACGTTGTCATACAACAATGAATGATGACACACGGGTGAGGAGGTCACACCCCCGTACTGGCTCAACCAATAAGGAAAAGCATGGGAAAACCTAAAACGCAGATTGCGTCTTGTAAACCTGGCTAATTGTCATGTCCACAATTTCCCTAATGATGTAAACTATGCAAAATAAACTACATGCCCAACCCAACCTTAATACCATAAATAATACCACAGTAATGGACCAGTAGTCATGCTTCAGTGTTCCTCCTTTCTTATTTTCTTATGTAATCCCTGCACAGACTAACAATAGCACAAATTTTATGATACTGGGTAAATTCTGAAGCACAAGGAGGTACAAGTACCTCCTCATCGTTGGGACCAACTGTCCCCAGGCCTAGCCACATTCCCCGCCCTCAAGGGGCTCGTAGGGAGAAGCTAGGCCTCTGGTCAGCCATCTTCCCCGCCCCAGGGGGGGCTAATGGGGATGGCAGTCTTGTGAGCTGCAGGTGGTAGCAAGCTCTGGCTCTGGCACCTACCCTGCCCTAGAAGGGCTGGGCATGGTGTCTTCGTTCCCATCCGTTTCTTTGTTTACAATCGTATTATTATGATTTAATGCGTTAATTTTATTGACACATAAAATATATAAAACAATAAGTTGACATATTATTCCTTAAAAGCCCCTGGCTGTCTTCAAGCAGGCACTGGACAGGCACCTCAAGTCGGTACCTGATCAGCCGGGCTGTGGTTCGTACGTTGGACTGCGTGCGGCCAGCAGTAACAGCCTGGTTGATCAGGCTCTGGTCCAACAGGAGGCCTGGTCACAGACCGGGCCGCGGGGGCGTTGACCCCTGGAATTCTCTCCAGGTAGACTCCAGGTAGACTGATTTCACTAATACTATAAATTTCAATATAATTCTATATCGTAGAAAATTTTCTTAGTTTGTAGATCACTTTCTAGATATATCACATGTTGTTTCTCACTACCATTGATGTATTTCAGTTCCTGGTGACGCAATTTGAATATAACATATTTTTGCTATAACACGAAAGCTGTGTGAATTGAAAATGAATTGGTTATATTTCTTGGAAATAGAAGCTACAGCAACTTGTGATAACACGGTAGTTTATTGATGTGTGGAAGTCACGCTTAAGCTACAGCAACTTGTGATAACACAGTAGTTTATTGATGTGTGGAAGTCACGCTTAAGCTACAGCAACTTGTGATAACACAGTAGTTTATTGATGTTTGGAAGTCACACTTCTGCACTTCCCTGTCGTTTGTAAATGTATGAAGTCCTGTTGGGGTTGTGAGTGTCGTGCTCTGTTACGTGCTCGGGAGTTGGTGATTTGTTTCCTGTTAATGCTCTTGATGTTGTCCAAACTTTTTATGCTTACTTGGTCTCAAATCTTTTTTTTTTTGTTTTCTCTGTTAATGTTCCTTATGTTGTTCGAAGCTTTGTGAAGATGTTCTTCTTGATGGTTGTCTCGAGGTATAAGTCTTGTTTGTTGATGTGTGTTGTTTGTGTTTTCTCTGTTAATGTTCGCTTTGTTGTTCACCTGTGCAAGATCTGGGTGTCAGACCCCTGGCTGTCTTCAAGAAGGCACTGGACAGGCACCTGAAGTAAGTACCTGACCTGCCAGTCTGTGGTTCGTACGTTGGACTGCGTGCGGCCAGCAGTAACAGCCTGGTTGATCAGACCCTGATCCACCATGAGGCCTGGTCTCAGACCGAGGCGCGGGGGCGTTGACCCCTGCAACCCTCCCAGGTAAAGTCCAGGTAAATTACTTCTCTGTATAATAAGGTTGGGACAACTTATTCATCTGACAGTTTAATGTAATCAGATTATAAGACAAAAATTTAAGGAAGTCATCATTAAATTCTGTAACTTTTGTTTAAGTTAATATACTTTTAAATGTGAAAGTTAAGACACATGTTCAACATCTGGGTATCTTTATTGTAGACGTTTCGCCCTCCAGTGTCTTTATCAATACAAATTCTAGGACATAACTTCAAGACAGTAGAACTGTATACAAAAGATGAGGTAATCAGTCCCTTGGCCTCGGAGTTGGTGTGAAGAACACCGTAGTTGTGGAGGTTCTGGATCATAGACTTCTTGTAGATTCGCCAGTACATCCGGCCCGGGTCTTCTCCAAATGGTGACCCGGCTGGAGCACAGACAAGGAGGCTGGCGCTTATATACTAACGTCAGGTGGAAAGGGACGGGTAGCAGACGAGGGCATAGTCACTGGTAGGCGGGATTCCCCAGTGGAAGTAGATCATACCCAAATGGATGCGTTAGTTGTAGTAGCCGTGAAGAAGGTGATGTAGATGTCCTCTGAAGCAAGACTCCATGATGAGCAGTGTCTGACGAGTTCTACAAGAAAGATATACAATACCCACAAGATGAAAGTTAAGACACATGTGTAACATGGACGTCTACATGACCTTAACTGTCTCCAAGTTATGTCCTAGAATTTGTATTGATAAAGCCACTGGTTGGCGAAACGTCTACAATAAAGATACCCAGATGTTGTAGGTATTGTATATCATTCTTGTAGAACTTGTAAGTGTGTGTGATAGCTCTAGACTTCTTCTTTTGATGTTCTAAAGTAGAACAACGTGTTAGGTCCCATAGGCTTTAATATTTTAAACCTCAGATTAGAGTCGATGTGTTCAGCGCATCAGTCTTGACTGCAGGCAGAGGGACTGATTGCCTCAAACTCCTCACCTTCCACCGTTCTTCTTTATACTGGACTGAAGAAGCCACTGGCTGGCGAAACGTTTCCACAATAAATATTTCCAAATGTTTGACAAGCGTCTCAGTCTTCAACTTGTGTGTTTTCTAAGTCATTCACATCACACATAACAATTAATGTTATTGTGTTAAGTTAGGTGGCAGGTGTTTCCTCTACGACAAGTTACTGTCCTAATATATGAGCATCCTGGGATGCTGCAGTAGCCCTCTATCCCAGTGCTGCTTCATGGGTTCTTTTATAATAACTTGGAGAGTTGGGCCGGTGGGGCTGGGTTGTATGAAGCTGTGGCCTCACATTTACTAGAATTAGTTGGAGGTTTGTTGTCAAGTGTCAAGATCTGTGTCAAATCGATATCTTCTTTACGGGTAACTCACATGAGCTAACATCACGGATGATGCTGTGAGAGTATAATAATAATAATAATAATAATAATAATAATAATAATAATAATAATAATAATAATATAATAATAATAATAATAATAATAATAATAATAATAATAATAATAATAATAATAATATCTTTATTTACTACCAGTACATGTATAAGGTATACAGACCATAGCTGACATCAATGACATACTACTATATAGAAAGTCCCAGGATGCCACCCACACCAGTCCACTAACACCCAGGATGCCACCCACACCAGTCCACTAACACTCAGGATGCGACCCACACCAGTCCACTAACACCCAGGATGCCAACCACACTAGTCCACTAACACCCAGGATGCCACTAACACCAGTCCATTAACACCCAGGATGACACCCACACCAGTCCACTAACACCCAGGATGCCACCCACACCAGTCCACTAACACCCAGGATGCCATCCACACCAGTCCACTAACACCCAGAATGCCACCCACACCAGTCCACTAACACCCAGGATGCCACCCACACCAGTCCACTAACACCTAGGATGCCACTCACACCAGTCCACTAACACCCAGGATGCCACCCACACCAGTCCACTAACACCCAGGATGACACCCACACCAGTCCACTAACACCCAGGATGCCTCCCACACCAGTCCACTAACACCCAGGTACCCATTTTACTGATGTGTGAATATAGACAACCAGTGTAAGGAAACAAGTCCAATGTTTCCACCCCTTCGCCGGGAATCGAACCCGGACCCTCACCGTGTGAAGCGAGAGCTTCAGCAACCTGGCCACGGGGCACCGAGTGGTATAAACCTTGGTAATTGATACCAATAAATTAGTTTAGAAAAAACCCGCAAACAAACACTTGAGCATATTTATTGTAAAACGTTTCTGTCCTGGGACCTTGATCACTTCTAACACAGTATACTTATGCTCAGTAAATATAGGCTCAGTATATATAGGCAGTATACATAAGCTCAGTATATATAGGCTCAGTATATATAGTCAGTATACATAAGCTCAGTATATATAGGCTCAGTATATATAGGCTCAGTATATATAGACTCAGTATATATAGGCTCAGTATATATATATAGGCTCAGTATATATTGGCTCAGTATATATAGGCACAGTATATATAGGCTTAGTATATATAGGCTCAGTATATATAGGCTCAGTACATATAGGCTCGATGGAAATAAATGGTATAAAATACCGACACAATGGAAAAATAAACACATAAGCAGTATAATGTGATCCTTTATTGACAACGTTTCGCCCACGCAGTGGGCTTTATCAAGTCACAAACAGATCTACCTGGATACAAGATACATGAGTATTTATAGGATTTAGTCAGTTGGAGAATGTTGGGTCAGGTGGAGAATGTTGGGTCAGGTGGAGAATGTTGGGTCAGGTATAGAATGTTGGGTCAGGTGGAGAATGCTGGGTCAGGTGGAGAATGTTGGGTCAGGTGGAGAATGTTGGGTCAGGTGGAGAATGTTGGGTC
>WNWK01033816.1:0-20869 GCA_009830355.1 Cherax destructor | reverse complement strand
CCCCTGATAAATCCTTTTTTTCCAGTCCCAAGACCTTTAACCAGGGACCTCTTACCCCTAGTCTCCTTACACCATCACCAATCTTGGAAGTCTGCGGGGCACCTCACCCAATACCTTTTTACCGGTCCCTTGACCAGGAGTCAGGACGTCATCCTCCCCTCCCCCATCGACCTCTTACGAGAATCACTACTAACCTCCATATCAACCTCTCATCCTCCTGATCCCTGACACTTACCTCTTGCACATTAAAGTGCAAAGCCTCCGCCATTTTCCCCCCATTGTCCTACTTCACCCAATAACCCACCACCGGGCTCACAGAACCCTCAAGCACCCCCCCCTTGGGTCTGTCCAACAGCCCCTGCAATACCTCAGGAAAAACTGCCCCCAAACCCCACCAATGTCAATTCCTCTTGCAAAAGGGTTCCTCACCCCTTCCCCCCCTGCGCTGTCCGGGGTCCACCCCCTCCACCCCCCTGTACTATGTCAACCCACTTTCCACTGATGCCACAACATCACTGTTCCCTCACTTCCTCAGGCACCCTGGCCCATCCCGGGGTACCCCCATGGTCGTCGTCCTTGCCTCCCCACTCAGCAGCAATATGCTCTAAGAGCCCCAAAAAGTCTACAATCGCCTTTCCCCCTAAGTCACATAAACTTGTGACTAAACTTTTCCCAACACCACATAGGATGGAATAGGCTTCCGTAAAGTCATCTTCAAGTTGAAAGACCCTTCTGGAATTCCTGCATAAAACCATCTGTCCACCTTCCCATAGCTGCATAATGTATCACACCATACACCGAAAATGCAGCTCTCACATCCTGCTCCGTCATGAATGGCAAATTCCTAATCTTGATCCATATGTAACGTCTGGAGACATCCTTGAGCTTTAACTCCACTGCAGCAGTCACAGGAAGGCAAACTTCTTCATACTTTTCCACAAGTTTGTCGTATACAGCCGCCGTGTTAAGCTTGATGAATATCCTTGCACTCCCATTTAATGCAATGCCATAAATGTCTCCATGTTCAACTCCATAAACGTCTCTGATGATAGCTGGCAGCAAAACTCCGGCATTGGTAGGATAAATGGCTCCTTTTACCAATTCAACACAGACAGTGTTAATACGCCGACGATACAACTCCACCATTTTGCTGCTTGAAGAAAACTGTGTCACTCCACAAGTTCCCACCAGAGGCCACTGGTCGTTGGATGCGCCAAGTGCAAACTCAGGAACAACTGCGCAAGACAACCTCCCGGCCCGAGAGCGAAGAGGTGAATGAATTAACCTGATTCCTTCCCCTTCTTTCTCTTCCTCCTTCTCCTCTTTCTCCTTTCTCCTCTGGGTTTTCTTTCTTTTCTTTTCTTTTGCCTTGTATTTGTCCTTTATTTTATTTTAATTTTTCCCCACTGTGTTCCTGTTCTTACCATATGCGGGCCGCCAGCTTCATTGCAGTGCTCCTTTCCTAGTTTATGCCTGACTGACTCCATTACTACTACTACCACTACCACCTCTATTACCCCTCCACCACTTTCTTGTGCCCTCCTCTGTCTGCCTGCCTATAAATACCCCTTCCACCTGTCCTTTGTGTTAGTGTGACTTTGTAAATGGTCCAAGTCGGACCGAAACGTCGTCGTTAGCTCCTCTCTTTTTTATATGTGCGGGTTGTGTGTTATATATATATATATATATATATATATATATATATATATATATATATATATATATATATATATATATATATATATATATATATATATATATACATATATATATATTCGTACATATTATACTGTCTGACATAAGCGGCACTATTGACATTTTACACACAGAACACCTAGATCTTCTACTTAAGACACAGCTTCAGGAACAGTTGCTCCTTTTTGGTAGGCTATTTAGATAAGAAAGTCGCCCCGAAATTCAGTCCTTCAGCTCCATTAACTTCAAACATGCCCGTCCTCAGGCACTCCAGCTGTATTTTGGAGAGCACAGCCCAACACTTTTGCTCAAGCAAAGGAACTGTCAAAGAACGAACATCTGAAAGCCATGGCACCATCCATTAGTCAGTAATTAAAACAGTTTATCTGAAAGTTTAACAGCCCTGTCAGACCCACAAAGTTTAACAGCCCTGTCAGACCCTCAAAGTATTTGATAAGGCCGATTCCTCTTATGGAAGTGAAAAGATAGAAAAATTAATAACAACATAAGATTAATAATTTTATTAATATGTAAAACTTGTAAAGAATGAAAAACACAAACATGAAATTAATCCTACTTGAAGGAAAGAATTGAAAAATGAAATATAAAAATGATTAGTGACTAAGCTAATATGTACTGTACACAATACGTAGTTGATAACTGTGACGTGGCGATGTTATGGTAACGTTGATGAAGGAGGAGGGGGGTCACAGGTGGATGTTACTTTTAACACTAAACAGACAGTGACCCCAACATCAGTAGGAATACTGAAGAACCGAGGTACTGGGATCCTCTGACCACCACAACACTCCCGAATCAGTAGAGTCGCCAGTCGTGAACCACAATGAAACTTTGGTGGGGTTATAACTGGGGAACGGCTGTAGGATGGTGTACTCACCTAATTGTGGTTGCAGGGGTCGAGACTCAGCTCCTGGCCCCGCCTCTTCGCTGTCCGCTACTGGGTCTCTGTTCTCCCTGCTCCATGAGCTTTATCATACCTCGTCTTAAAACTATGTATGGTTCCTGCCTCCACTATATCTTTCTCTAGACTATTCCACTTCCTGACTACTCTGTGGCTGAAGAAATGCTTCCTAACATCCCTTTGACTCATCTGAGTCTTCAGCTTCCAGTTGTGTCCCCTTGTTTCTGTGTTCCCTCTCTGGAACATCCTGTCCCTGTCTACCTTGTCGATTCCCGCAGTATTTTGTATGTCGTTATCATGTCTCCTCTGACCCTTCTTTCCTCCAGTGTTGTTAGTCCTATTTCCCTCAACCTTTCTTCATAGGACAGACCCCTGAGTTGTGGAACTAGCCTTGTCGCAAACCTTTGCATTTTCTCTAGTTTCTTTACGTGCTTGACCAGGTGTGGGTTCCAGACTGGTGCTGCATATTCTAGTATGGGCCTGACGTACACGGTGTACAGTGTCTTGAACGATTCCTTGTTTAGGTAACGGAACGCTAATCTTAGGTTTGCCAGTCGCCCATATGCTGCCGCAGTTATCTGGTTGATGTGTGCCTCCGGAGACGTACTTGGCGTTATACTCACCCCAAGGTCTTTCTCCTTTGCCGAGGTTTGTAGCCCTTGTCCACCTAGCCTGTACTCTGTCAGCGGTCTTCTTTGTCCTTCTCCGATCTTCATGACTTTGCATTTGGTGGGATTGAATTCAAGAAGCCAGTTGCTAGACCAGATGTCAAGCTTGTCCAGGTCTGTTTGAAGTCCTGCTTGGTCCTCTTCCGATGTGATTCTCCTCATTAATTTCACATCATCTGCGAACAGAGACACTTCTGAGTCTATCCCATCCGTCATGTCGTTTACATATACCAAGAATAACACTGGTCCTAGGACTGACCCCTGCGGTACGCCGCTCGTCACAGGCGCCCACTGTGATACCTCATCACGCACCATGACCCGTTGCTGCCTCCCTGTGAGGTATTCCTGATCCATTCCAGTGCCCTTCCTGTTATACATGCTTGTTCTTCCAACTTCTTTACTAATCTCATGTGAGGAACTGTGTCGAAGGCCTTCCTGCAGTCCAGGAAAATGCAATCAACCCACCCTTCTCTCTTTGCCTTACCTCTGTTACTTTATCATAGAACTCTAGGAGATTTGTTACACAGGATTTGCCTTCCCGGAATCCGTGCTGTCTGGGGTTTATTATCCTGTTCAGCTCGAGGTGCTCCACCATTCTTTTCCTGATTATTTTCTCCAGGACTTTGCACACTATACATGTAAGTGACACCGGTCTATAGTTTAGTGCCTTTTTTCTGTCTCCTTTTTTAAAGATGGGGACTACATTGGCCTTCTTCCATACCTCAGGTATCTGCCCATTTTCAAGAGATGTGTTGAATATTATGGTAAGTGGCACACTCAGTACCTCAGCTCCTTCCCGAAGAATCCACGGGGAGATATTGTCCGGACCCATCGCCTTTGAGGTATCAAGGTCACTGAGTAACTGCTTCACCTCCTCCTCAGTTGTGTGTATGCCCTCTACCACTTGGTACATCCCTTGTTGGTGATGCACCCCATCCTGCCTTCCTTCCTCCACTGTGAATACTTCCTTAAACCTCAAGTTGAGCTCCTCACATACCTCTTGATCATTGCTTGTGAGTTCCCCATCTTCTCTCCTCAGCCTTATCACCTGGTATTTAACTGTTGTCTTCCTTCTGATGTGACTGTACATGAGCTTCGGGTCGGACTTAACTTTCGATGCTATGTCGTTTTCGTACTGTTTCTGGGCCTCCCTCCGTACCTGTGCATACTCATTTCTAGCTCTACTACTACTCTCTTTGTTTACTTGGGTTCTTTGCCTTCTGTACCTTTTCCATTCTCTGACACTCTGAGTCTTTGCCTCCCTGCACCTTTGGGTAAACCAGGGGCTCTTTCTGGCTTTCCCGTTTAATCTTTTTCCTCTGGGTATAAACTGTTCCTCTGCCTCCTTGCACTTTGACCCTACGTATTCCATCATTTTATTTATTGTCTGTCCATCCATTTCCCTTTCCCACTGAACCTCCTGCAGGAAATTCCTCATGCCTGTGTAGTTTCCTCTTTTAAAATCTGGTTTGTCTCTTTCGGTACCGTTTTCCCTCTCCACCTGTAGCTCTACAATGTACTCAAAGCTCAGCACCATATGGTCACTGGCTCCCAGGGGGCTCTCGTGTGTTATGTCTTCAATATCTGAGCTGTTCAGGGTGAATACAAGGTCCAGTCTTGCTGGTTCATCTTCTCCTCTCACTCTGGTCGTGTCCCTGACATGTTGGTGCATCAGGTTTTCCAGTACAGCATCCATCATCTTGGCTCTCCAAGTTTCTGGACCCCACGTGGTTCTTGGTTCTCCCAGTCGATCTCCCTGTGGTTGAAATCGCCCATGACCAGTAGCTTCGCTCTGCTCATGTGCGCTTTTCTTGCCACCTCCGCCAGAGTGTCCACCATCGCTCTGTTGTTCTCATCATATTCCTCACCTGGCCTCCTGCAGTTCTGTGGTGGGTTATACATCACTGCAATGATTATCTTGTGTTCCCCAGACTGGATGGTACCTACTATGTAGTCCCTTTCTCTACACACCTCCATTCCTTCCATTTCCTCAAATTTCCAACGGTTCCTTACAAGCAGTGCGACCCCTCCTCCCCCCCGGCTCCTTCTATCTTTCCTCAGGATCTGATATCCCTGTGGGAAGATTGCATCTGATACTGTCTCCTTTAGTTTGGTTTCTGTGACAGCTATGATGTCTGGGGACACTTCACCTATTCTTTCATTCCACTCTTCATACTTGTTCGTAATTCCATCCGCGTTTGTGTACCAAACCTTCAACCTTGTTTCCAATACTGTGTCCCTGGGGAGATCTTGGTGGGTTGAGGGGGGTGTGGGTGGGGTGCCCATAGGGGGTTGCAGCATGGGTGGGGGGGATTGTATGGTTGGGGTATGGGTTGGTGGGGTGGAGTTTGTGGTGGGGGTGGTGGGTAGCTGTGATGGTGTGTTTTGGGTTGCTGGGGTGGGGGCAGTGGGACTGATGAGTGTGTGTGGTGTTAGAGTGTATGGTTGGCGTGGGGGTTTTGTGATTTTAGGCCCACCGTGGGTACTTCCAGTGTGTGTGTTTGTCCTGTTCTAGGGTTTTGCTTGACAAATATAAAAACAGGGATTCACAAACCAGCATTCAGTTCAGCTCTGGCTGCGTGAGAAGACACATCAGCAGAAGTGAAATGGCATCAAGAGGTTGCAGTCATTCTCCAGTTGCATTCTGCTACATATGTGGTCAATTCATTAAGACAAGAGCAAAGAAGTTCTCTGTAACAGCATCTAAAAAAATGTGTGAAGCTTACAAAACATATTTTGGCATGCCAGTTGGGGACCCAGACAAGACCTGGGCACCTCATGTTGCTTGTGACCATTGTAAGAAAACATTAGAAGGTAAGAAAGTCATTAGTTATATGAAGGGTAAAATCTAGAATAGGAACATTTTTTAAATGAAATGTATGTAACAGATACTAATTCTTTTGTTCTTTTACAGGATTGTATAGAGGAGAAAAAAGTGCCATAAAGTTTGCTGTTCCTAGAATATTACGTGAACCCACCTTTGCCTGGTGGATTCTTCCAAACGCCGAACTGGAAAAAATGAACCTTCTATTTCTTATCCAGACCTTCCCTTTTCTATTGCACCAGTACCACACAGTGCTGATCTTCCTGTACCTTCACCTCCAGAAAGAAGTCAACCGTCAGAAGAAGAAAGTAGCAAATTAGAAAATGAAGAGCACAGTGAACAAGACTATGATCTCACAGATGCAGCTGTTGGGAGGAATCCTTACTACCCAAACAAAACGGACCTCAATGACCTTATCAGAGATCTTGGTATGACAAAGTCAAATGCTGAGCTTTTGATTTCAAGGCTCAAGGAGTGGGACTTGGTGGATGAAAGTGTGCAAGTGACAAGCCAAAAAAATCGTCACCAATATTTCTCAAGCTTCTTCACTAATGAAGACAGGTTGTGCTACTGTAATGATGTCTCAGGCCTGTTTGATGCAATTGGAATTGCATGGAGTGGAGACTCATTGGCAGCTCCTCCAGAAGCCTAAAAGCTGTACTTCTGCACAATGGGAACAAGTCTCCATCTCTTTCCTTGGTTCATTCAGTGCATCTTAAGGAGGACTACAACAGTGTCAAACTTCTACTGGAATCTTTGAACTGTGATAAGTATGGCTGGGGCTCCAAGGAGGTTTTACCAAGTTTCCCTGTTATCTCTGTTACTGGGATAGTAGAGACAGAGCAGCACATTACCAGAGGAAGCACTGGCCTCAAAGGGTTGAGTTCTCAGTAGAAAGACATAATATCAAACATAAACCATTGGTGGATCCTCGAAAGGTTCCGTTCCCTCCATTACACATCAAAGTAGGGTTAATGAAATAGTTTGTTACAGCTCTTGACAAAGAGTCTGCAGCCTTCAAGTATCTTCAAGACTTATTTCCCAAGCTATCAAAGGCAAAGGTGAAGGCTGGCATCTTCACTGGACCACAGGTCAGGAAAATCATGGAGTGCTCAGAATTTCCAAAGAAGCTCACAGAGAAGGAAAAGGAAGCCTGGGAGAGTTTTGTTGCTGTAGCACAGGGCTTTCTGGGCAACAACAAGGCTGACAATTATGTGGAACTTGTTGAGACCTTGGTAAAATGCTACGGTCAGATGGGCTGTAGGATGTCCCTTAAGATTCATATCCTTGATGCTCATCTTGACAATTTCAAGGAGAATATGGGAGCATACTCAGAGGAGCAAGGGCAGCGCTGCCACCAAGATATAATGGACTTTGAACACAGATATCAGGGATCTTATAATGAAAACATGATGAGAGACAATGGGAAAGTGATTTGTTGCTGTTCGCAAATCTAGAAAAACTGCTCCCTTTTAACTTTGTAAATATGTTTCAGAAAGTTTAAAAGAAAATTTGTGTAAATTTTATTTTATTTATGTAAATTTTATTTATTTTATTATATGCTTTTGTTTTACATCCAAAACTAGAAAAAAATATTGAAATTTAGCCATTTTTTGTCAAAAATTCATCGTGTAAGCCACAAAAGCAAAGTTTAAAAGGAATAATGGGTATTTTCTATTGTTTTGCAATAAAAGGAGTTGGAAAATAACATTTACTTGCCAGGAACAAAAACTGTGTTACATAGTGTTATTTATGTAATTTTTGACCAAAATTCTACAGCATACTAAGTATACGATTGAAGAAATATATAGAGAGCATCAGTATTGTTTCTGGCGTCTTATACTTGAAATTTATAGCCATGTTATATAGGATTCTGTTGGCTTTCTGCTACAAGATAGACATTGTCTGGTTCTTCTGAAGTAGTTACTTATGCTTAATGGAATATCCTTTTCTTTATTTTAGTCAGATTTGAGTGTTATATCCAAAATATATTACTCTACATTAGTAATTAAAAAGCATAGTGATTCAAAGATTTGGTCTCTTATGAGATTAAATTAGAGAACATAAAGATTTATATTGTGGTCTGATAAGAGAGTTTATTAGATATCTTATAATACCTGAAGGGAAAGCCTTAAGTTTTCCCAAATTCCCGAGTTCCTAGAGACATCGATGAACTGCGCTGCCGCTGTTGGCGACGCTGATGAAAAAGATGTTACTTTGGTTAATGAACATACAGCGTTTTGTATTACGCATTTATACCAGTGCCTGCAATGAATTCCACAATCTGATTTTTTTTTTATATTTTATTGAAAACACAAGTATAACATATACATAACTCTTAAATACAAGAGAAAATATACAATAAAGCGATAACACTAACTAAAGTGCAGATATACAATGCGCTCTACACAAACCTACACCACTGAGTACACACCCTATCACACTATATACATTATGAGAACCCCAACGGGTCTCGAGACCAGCACGGCCATGTCACAAAAGACACAAGTGTTACATCAATACAAAACCACACATCAAAACCCCAACAGGACAATATAAATGCCCTTCCACACACTACATGCATACAAACACATACAACAATACAGTGATACCCCCCTAAGCTAACCAACCTCGATCCCTCACGCACAATCACACGAGCTCCAACAACCACAGTCAATGCCTCACAATACCCCCCCCCCCACGGGAGACCAGCCCGTCGGATACCCCTGACACTCACAAGGACCACAAGACCTCCATGGTGAAATCCCTTTAACCCACAGGAAAATCCCTCACCCACCTCCCCCCATAGAGGTCCCTATTTTGGCACTTCGTTCTATAAAAGCCTGCCGCCAGTGCCATCCGTCTTTCACTAACCCCTTTATCCCTCATAGCCCATGAAATGAAAACAAAATCTACTATGACATACGCCACTGCCCTCTGAACCTCCACCCCCACTCCTCCCACATCCAAACTAAGTGCCCTCAACACCGACAATCCACCCCCCCTAAGCAAATCACACGCCCCAACCATTCCCTCACGACACCCAAACGCTCACAAAAATATACACTATGAAACGCAGTTTCATCCTCCCCACAAGCTTGACACACCCCATCCACCCTAAGGCCTCTGTTACGTAAAACCACCCCCGATGGTAAAATCCCATGAAGAAACCGGAAAAATACCTCCCGCGCACATGGACGAAGCCGCAATCTCCTTAACCTCCCCCAAATATCCTTCCAAGCATACAGAGGGTACACCCCTTCCACCCCTGCCACCTCCCGAGACCGCACCGCCTTCTCAATGGTCCTGACCCTCATATGTGATGGATCCCTAACAATAAGTAGGACCCGTAACATGTCCTCACATTCCCTTAAATCCCTCCCTCCCCACCACCTCCTTATATCCTCATGCAGAAGGCCTATCCCTCCCCCATCCCCAACCACCCTCAGGTAACCCTGCTTCACATAAACACTCTTCAATCTGCATTCCAAGGGAATCAACCTAGCCCTCCTGGCGTAACGGAGCGTAACCACCCCTTCGTAACCAATCACAACCCGATCCCCAAATAAAACAAAAAACCTTACGTAACAACTTCTGAACGTCCCCCTGCACCAACGGGTACAATGCCGCCACATGCCATATTTTACTATATAGCAACACGTTAACCACTATTACCCGTTGGTGCAGCATGAGATGTGATGGCCTCAAACCATCTAATCTACCCAACACCCTCTGTACTACACCCTCCGAATTAACCACCCTCGCCTCCCTCGCATCCCTCATATACACCACACCACAAATCTTCACCCGATCCACTAAACACCACCTTCCACAAGCCCTCCCGCCCACCATCGCCTCCCAGTCCCCAAATCTCATGAATTTCGACTTATCCTCATTTACAGTCATACCCGTCGCTTCCCCAAAAACCTCAATGACCCTGCCCACACGCTCTAATCCCCCCCCCCTCTCTACAAGAATCGTTGTGTCATCCACATAGCCCACTATGCCAGGATTCCCAACACCCAGATCTCCCCTTCCCTGCCCCCACAATCTGATTTACAGCTAATGGCGTGTAAGTAGACCGTGTCCACCACAGGTGAACCTTTATACTTGATAAACCTTCAAAATATGTTCATTAGTGTATAGTAAGTTATGGTATGTAGCTGTGGTTTTTCCTGTGTTGAGTGGGGTTTTGGAAAACATTGGTTACAAAAGGAGATTGATATGACAAGGCAGGGATTGGGGGGACTGGGGCTATAAATGTAAGGAGCCATCTTATGGGCATGTATGTAAAGTATTGCTATCTGCGAAAACGGGGCAACCGGGGACGAAGGGTGGAAAAGGTTATGAATGAATTGAAAAGGTGGTGGGGAGGGAAGGATCTTATAAAGTGTGGTGATATGCTGAGATGTATGTTGGCAGTGAGGGACCCTCGGGGTTTAAAGCAAGGAAGCTGGGGAGGGTAGGGGTGGGTGCAGAAGTGGTGGCAGGGGAGGCAGTGTTTCCAGTATATAACTGGAAAGGGATATGAGGTGGGTTGCGACGTTTGCGATTGAAGACGAGGGTGCGAGAGGTGGTATATAGGTTTTTGCATGGGGCAGTAGTGTCAAAGGCGGTGCTATATAAAATGGAGTTGGCAGTGGAGCCAATTTGTGATAGGTGAGGTGGGGAGGATACTGCTTACCATGCTGTATATTTCTGCGAATGTTTGGGGAGACTAAGGGAATGGTTGGGAGGGTTGATCCGTATTATAGGGAAGGGGGGGAAGGAATCAACGTTTTGAGAGTGCTAAGTTTGGATATTGGAGGGGTGCATGAGGATGTAAAAAGGGCTCTCATGTATGTGGCAGCTGATTACGTGAAGTATCATGGAATTTGCGGGGGGAACAAGGGGGTGTCCGATTAAAGGCTACGGCGGCTTCAATATATAGAACGAAATGCAGAAACAGGGTCTTGTATGGTGAAGGGTGGGATAGGTTTTTTTCCGGAAAGTTACAGAAGTATGATAGTGGGCAGGCTTTTAGGGGTGGGAGGAGAGGGAAGGGGAGGAGGGGAAGCTGCGAAGAGACTGGTCTGGAGGAAGGGGGAGTGAGGTTATTCTTATAATTAATAGAATGGTTGGGGAGTGTGTGGACGTAAGTGCTTTTTCTTTGTTAGTGAATGGAAGGTTTTGTGTGGGTGAGTGGGGGGATAATGGAGAACTTACCTGTTAGCCCTGACTTTTGGGGCAACAGTTGCTGACTTTGTACTCGGTATTTGTCTGGTTGCATATGTATGAATCTGGTTCAAGGACTCCTGACGGAGGGGAAGGTTTCCTGGGGATTAAGGGGCAAAATAGAGGTGGCTTTCCTAAGACATAGAGGTGGATATAGTATGATAAAGGTTTCATATATGCCTCCTGGTTTTGGAGGAATTATACTTGCCATGACATGATGACATATAGTAAGCGTTCTTGGAACATGTAAAGGTCATCAGGTGTGTAAGGCCGAAGTCGGGTTTAGTATGTAATACCACTATGTTATACTTTATGTTTGGGATAGCAAAGGCCTGGTGCAATATACATTGTGTGATACAGGGCATTCATTCCATGTTAGTATGATCATACGAGGTAAGGTAACATTTTAAGGCGGTATTGAAGAAAAAGTAGGTAAATGTTCTCTGTATATATGTACTGAGAATTTAGGAACGCGGATTACTGTAGTATTACGAATGAGCTCAGAGAACAGGTTGGGAGTGGATAGAGTGAGAACTTACCACTGAGTCGGAGTTTCAGTGGCATTTAAAGATGAGGCAACTCACGTAATACTGTGTGAGGCTGACAGTCAATTGACAATAGGATGAGGGTGTGAATTTTTGTGTATACTGCCCAAGGTGTGGGATATGTGTAAAGGGCAAATATGTAATATGATGCACAATGTTTCAATGGTATGTATACCCAGGTTGGGGGAATCATATCGGGTTAATTTTGTATATGTAATTTCTTTATTTTGTTGTACTGGTTCATGGTATAGGAGGTAGGTTCACTACTTTGATGAGATAGAAAGTGAAGGTTCTATGGTGTGAGCCGTGTTGGGAGCTTTAGGAAGTTCTGCGAACTTTGTGGCTTAACTTTTGTTATTATATATATGTTATGTAAATTTATTTTTGTATGATAGGGTTGTCCTTTGTCTTATACCATGGAATGGGGAATAAGACAAGCAGTTACCAGAGTATATCATTTCGAGAAGAAAGGATTCTGTAGCCCGGATTATGTTTTGTGATTAACCAGGGAAGGAGGTATTTAGAATGACACTGGCGAGTTGCTGGTGGTAGAAACATCTCAGTTTTCCTTGTAAAAACGGGGTATGATGGTCTGTCTACGATCTATAAGTGTAAGCAGCTCAGTGTCTTGTCATATGTTAGGGATATATACAAGACTTATACCTTTATTGGTGGTCATATTTTGACCGCCTTTGGGATGGTATGATACCCATTGTTCAGTTTATTGTTAATTTTATTGTTATGTTTGTTGTGTATTCCATTATTGTACGAAGCAGTACGTATTATGAACTGAGTGTTTCATAATTGTATTATATTTCTATGTATTATGTATGTTATTTTAAATAAAATACAAAAAATATACACCGTGAGAGACATATGTGTTTCATATGCAATATATTAGATCACAGGATTCAAATAACTACAACACCCTGAATATCCTGTCTACTGTCGTATCTATTTAAGGTAGATACAACGTTGTGAAATAGCAGTCAACATCTTGACAAACGAGAAGAATCTTGAAACATATGTAGTGAGCATCAAACACCCTATGCTGGACACACACTGGTTCTAAAACCAAAGCAAAATTCCCATTTCAATGCTAGGCAGTGTAATTTTAGTGAGCCTCGACAGTGACAAGGCAGAGATAACCAACAAAGTAGAATTATCCGGAGTCACGTTCTACGTCGATACGAATGTATATTCATTCTTCAAGTATCCACAAGACATACATATGGAGCTACATAACAACACCAATACTCTCTCTAGCTTACCACTAGAGATGAGTATGGATATGCAACACCATATAATAACTTTTAGAAGGTAAGAAAGCAAGAGAATCAGCCGTCAGCCAGTAACATGTCCACATTGAACCAAGATACGACACACACAAAGAAGCACCCTTTACTGCAGACAATTTCCAGGAATTTCTGAAAACCTGGAGCTAGTGAACAATAATCACAAACATGGTTCACCCACATGTAAAAGTATAGTTGAATGGTGTGATACAACAATGAATAATGGCATATAGATGTGATATAGGTAAGAAGGCCTCACCCCCTACTGGGTTCAACCAATAGGAAAAAACATGGGAAAGTCAAAATGCAGATTGCGTCTTATAAACCTGGCCAGTTGTCATGTCCACTCCTCCCTAAACAAAGAAACTACTTAAAAACATATGTAGATTCTATATACATAATTCAGCACTAAAAAGTATTATTATTCTAATTCCTGCATAGCACAATTTTTTAAAAATACCTTGTGTACAAGATAAAGCTGAAAAACATAATAATAACTTATAAGTTTGTATATAACCTTAGACAATGCTTTTGTTTATTTTTTGGATAACACTGTCAATTTCAACACTGATGTCCCTATTTAACGGAAGATTGTCTGAATATTTGTAAGTCATATTCTAGGCATATCATAGTGACCCAGGATATGCCATGAAAGGCAACTGACCAATTAGGAATACCCAAAGGGAACCTTAATGTGGTTGCCAGAAATGTTTTTTCTCTCGTGCTTCATTTTGCTCATAGCTTAGTCTGGTCAGCTTCAAATTTTAAATGATGGTGTACGATAACTAAGCCAATATTCTAGGAACAATTTGTTTGTGCAGAATGCCTTATCTGACTGGATTCAAATTTTCAACCCTGGTCAGTCATTACCAACTGATGATAAGTGGAACAACTGACAGGGTAAGATGCTCACTGAAATTGGTTTCAGAGAGATAACTTTCCAAAGCCTCTTCTGCTCGGCTTGAAAATATCAACATTCGTGTATTCTATGTAGAAAAAGTTGATGTCATTATTGGAGTGTCAAGTGTCAGGTTGCCACTTTTAATATCAAGATGGTTTGGTATTTTTTATTATTCCATTATTTTGCTTTGATGCTGGTGAGTAGCTCCTGATCCAAGGAACTGGACTTATCCTCCCCTTTGGATCGAATTTGAATGTCTCCCTATTTTCAGGCGCTGTATGACCCCAATTGGTTTAGTGCTTTCCCTGATAAAATATTTAAAGACATATGTTATCAGGGAAAACATGACTCACGAAATCGTAATGACACGATTGCAAACAAACCATACCACGGGTGGGGTTCGAACCCGCGGTCAGAGACAGACTCTCTGACCACGGGTTCAACCACCCATGTATGTTTATCAGGGAAAGCACTAAACTAGTAGGGTCATATAGCGCCTGAAAATAGAGAGGCATTCATGGGTGATTCATCTAAAGAAATGAATATAACATTTTTTCTGGGTTTAGGATCTTGTTACATATATCAACATAGAATATTGCGTCATATGTTTTACGTAATTTTTTCACTCTTGTGTAGCAGGGAATAAATGCTAGAATGGTTTAATGTAAACACGGGTATGTTTTATATATAAACATTATTAAATTAATCGTACTCTTATACGCTAAGTTCGCTACAGAAGTGGTAAGTTTTAGTGAAGAAATCTCAGTTTAACTGGTCAGTTACTTGCCAAGAGTCTTTTCAGAAAATAAAAAGACTGGTGTTCACAGCTCCTATATTGTTATCACCAGATTATTCAGGTCCAGGTGGATGCCTGTGACCAGGTAGTTGGTGCAGCTGATCTTCCAGCCTCTGGGAAAGGATTTTCCTCATACAAAAAGAGGCCACAACACTGGTCTTAGCACTGGAGCTCTTAGACGTGTACATGTGGTCCTCTCCACATGTGGTTCAGGTGTTCACTGATCATAATCCACTGACATACCTGAACTCTAGAAGAAAAACACTCGTTTAATGTTCTGTGCCTCAAGACTTCAGCCCTTGTTACAAAATGACACGATATCTATTAGTAATAGACATCTCCAGTGAACACTAGAAAGGATAGCCCTTCTAGCATCCAGCCTGTTACTGGGCTTTTGCAACAAAGTCAGTATCCTGGTCCAGTTATCCGATATATTCAATAAGCTCCAAGAGGATTACAACTGGTAGGGTACTAACAAAATAAATATAATTAAAAGGTTTATTATTAAAGTGAGTGTCTAGGGTTTCAAAGTAAATAAATGTACATATGATCAGGATGTTCATTCAGTTATGAATTAGGAGGTTAATTAGGAGATTAGCTCCTACACTGCTCTCATATACCATAAATCTGTGCTGAGGGCACATATATATAAATGACTCTGAAGTAACATCAGGTACAATGTCAGTAATTACAATAATGCAGATATATACAAATAAGAATATGTGTGTGTACGAGTGTGCTCCAGGTAACTCGACTCGACTCGACCAGTGTCCGACTGAACTTCTCATAAGCTAGCTTCTCTAACAACCTGACAATCAGAACAGCTTGATTGACCAGTAAAATGACAGTCGCAGAACAGCAATATAACAAGCAACAGCAACACAGCGTCAGGAACCAGGAGATAGAAAATAGACCCTAACTGGGGACCATCAATAGATCCTCCAAAACAGTCACAAAACTCCCTTACTACTGAAACTAGGTTCAGCATAAACAATCCCAGACTGTGACGGTGCACAGATGCCTTATCGAATTAGGTCAGGAGCTGTAGCTAGAGACCTGAGTTATCTCAGTGTCAATGTGACACAACCCAGAAAAACGTCGAAAATCACTGTCTAGTCTATCCTCTGTGAACAGAGTTACACAGAGGTTTCCACCGAATACATACTCTACCCAAACAGAGTCTAAATGGCGAGAAAACAAGTAGAGAAGGAGCGAGGTGTTGACTCAACGATGTCCAGCTGCGTAGTGCTCTTGAGGAAGGAGAAGCAGTCACCAGCGACTGACTCCCAGCAACTAGGCGCCGGCAGCATAACAAGCGAAATGTCATAAGCGGTAGTTTGCCAACTCCAAGGCAGCTACTACAAACATGAGCACAATTTATAATGTTACATCCTACCTATTACAAAAGCTAAGTCAAATAATGTCAAATATAAGTCCAATAATAATATAAAGCACGATATTAACGATTTAGCTATTATCGAGAATATCAGCAATATAAAATTATAGAAAATGGAAATATACATAAAATATATCATAAACAGGTGTATACATTGGGGCCCATTCTGGGGTCGCAATAGCCCTGAAGAATTAGACACGTGCAACATCAGGGTATCTTTATTTGTAGACGTTTCGCCATCCAGTGGCTTTATCAATACAATTCCAAGACATAATGTGAAGAATGTAGAACTATGTACAAAAGATGAGGTAATCAGCGTCTCCGTCTTCTAGACTGCGGTGCTCTTCACCAATTCCAGGGACTGATTACCTCATCTTTTGTATATAGTTTGTGCTACTAGGTCGATGCCGCCCTTCTATGAATGTAACCTGACCTGCTGGTCGGCATTGGCTTAATGGACTGGTTCGCATGGCCAGTAGCCTGCTGCAGTGTTCTTCTTTAGTTCACATTCTTCCCTGTATGATGAACTCTGATGCGAAACGTCGTCTAATTCTTCAACTTGTTGGTATTATATACCATTCACGTACAACTTCAGCCCTACAACATCACCGTCAAGTATACACTCGTCTGCATTAGGAATGTTTTTAATTTTTATTTTTATACATGGTTGTGATCTTACATATTCTTGGGCTGCTGATTGTAAATATCTAAACCATTTTGCTCTATCAAGTAAGGATTTTGAATAAAATATAAAATAATGATAATAAAAAATGTGAATTTTTAATAAATTGTTAATTTATTAAAATTAGGCAAGTAATCACGGAAGAGCACATTCTGTTAGTTTTAAGAACATATGAATTCCAAATCAACATAAATCATATCAAATGATTTTATTAAAAAAAAATATGCTCCTAATGGTTAGCCAACATATTGAAACAAAGGAAGGAGCGCCGTTTTGATTTTCATTTGTGCTGTGCATCGAGACCATTACGTTTCAATGACCAGCAGTAATCCGCCATCATGCTGACATTCCATTTGCCCTGGTATCGAGTTTCCATGGTGCAAATATCCTGATGGAACCGCTCTCCTTGTTCCCCACTGTTGTCCCCACAATTGTTGGGAAAATAGTCAAGATGTGAGTGCAAAAAGTGTATCTTCAGACTCATTCTAGACCCAAGTTGTTGGAAACTTGAAATCAGGTCTTGGATATTTTTTTCATATTCGGGGGAGCGCCTGTTACCCAGGAAGTTGTGGACAATCTGCTTGAATGAAAACCAGACATTCACCTGGACACCTGCTAATGCTTGTCTTTCATCAATTTCCGAATCTGAGGGCCAACACAGATTCCTGCCTTTATACGAGGAAACTTTGACTCCAGGTACTTGAAAGCAGTTCCATTCTTGTTCAAGGCCTTCACAAAATTATTCATAAGTCCTAATTTGATGATGAGTGGTGGCAGGATATTTCTATGATTCAAGGCTTTCTCAATTATTTCCTCAAAAAATTATTTTTTTAGCTAAAATATGCCTATATGTAATCTACTCCAAATATATTAAATTTCGCTTCTTCTCCCGTAAAATTCAGTTGCAGCAGCAATTCTAATTAAAAGTGTGAAAATTTATGTATTTTAGCTAAAAAATGAGGTTTATCAGAGAAGAGTTCAAACAGCTCTAAATCGTCGAAATATGCAATAAAACTACATTTTAGTACATTTTTCTGAGTTTTTAATGTTTAATATATTTAAAAATATATAAAATATTAAAAAATATATATTTTAATGGACATTTACTGAGATTTTTAAATATTATGTAAATTATTTAAAAATATCGAAAAACGATCTAAAACGTTATTGAATTCTTCTCATCAACTTCACATCATCTGCAAACAGGGACACCTCTGAATCTATTCCTTCCGTCATGTCGTTCACAAATACCAGGAACGTACCATGACTCGCTGTTCTCTTCCTGACAGGTATTCCCTGATCCATTGCAGTGCCTTCCCTGTTATTCCTGCCTGGTTCTCCATCTTTTGCACTTACCTCTTGCGTGGGACTGTGTCAAACGCCTTCTTACAGTCCAAGAAAATGCAATCTACCCACCCCTCTCTATCTTGTCTTACTGCTGTCACTCTGTCATAGAACTCCAAGCTCCAACTAAATATATTTTAGATACGTTAACATTAATTTAATAATAAACAAGCACAATGAAATATATTTTTTTTCGTTATGTTCAGAATGATTTTGGCGAAATAATAGCATACACAAATTTTCACTTGTCTTATATGGCGATTTTGGCTTAAATAGCAACGCTCACCTTGCCATATAAGACAAGTGAAAATTTGTGTATGCAATTATTTCGCCAAAATCATTCTGAACATAACGAAAAAAAAATATTTCATTGTGTTTGTTTATTATTAAATTAATGTTTACGTATCTAAAATATATTTAGTTGGTTAGGCTAAATTAAATTGCGCTTGTTGTAATAAGGTTAGGTAGGTTTTCAAAGTTTCTCTTGTTACAAAATTATAAATTCTTACATTAACATAAATGAAAAAAATATATTTTTAAACGTATAAGAGAAAATTAGAAAGGACTTATTTTTAGATGAGTTCTTGCTAATTGACCAGTTTTACCTAATCGGCACAATATATATATATATATATATATATATATATATATATATATATATATATATATATATATATATATATATATATATATATACTATATATATATGTCGTGCCGATTAGGTAAAACTTCCGATTTTGGCATAAATAGCAACGCTCATCTTGCCATATACGACAAACGAAAATTTGTGTATGCAATAATTTCGCAAAAATAATTCTGAACCTAACTAAAAAAATATATTTCATTGTGTTTGTTTATTATTAAATTATTGTTAACGTATCTAAAATATATTAAGTTGGGTTAGGCTAAATTAAATTGCGCTTGTTATAATAAGGTTAGGTAAGTTTTCAAAGTTTCTCTTGGTACAAAATTATAAATTTTTACATTAACATAAATGAAAAAAATATATCTTTAAACGTATAAGAGAAAATTTTAGAAAGGATTTAATTTTAAATGAGTTCTTGCTAATTGACCAGTTTTACCTAATCGGCACGACATATATATATATATATATATTGTGTGTGTGTGTGTGTGTGTGTGTGTGTGTGTGTGTGTGTGTGTGTGTGTGTGTGTGTGTGTGTGTGTGTGTATGTGTGTGTATGTGTGTGTGTGTCTGTGTGCGTGTGTGTGTATGTGTGTGTATGTGTGTGTATGTGTGTGTGTGTGTATGTGTGTGTATGTGTGTGTATGTATGTATGTATATGTGTGTGTGTATGTATGTATATGTGTGTGTATGTATTTATATGTGTGTTTGTACACACACACACACAACAATATGACACACATTATGCAGAACAACCACTGTCAAAAAATAGCGAAATTCTAAGCGCTTTTGTGATTTTTCACACTATCAAGGAACTGATAATGTAAATCACAAAAACTCTTGGTATTTCACTATTTTTTGACAGTGGCTGTTCTGCATATTGTAATATCACCTGTTAAATGTGATCTTTTTGGATAAATATACATGTGTGAGTATGTGTGTATATATGTGCATGCATTTGCGACCTTCAAATTAATTTTCGAAACACGAGAAACAGATTATTATAAATTTGTTACAGTTTTCATGGACGGGATTTAGAAATTCGTATTTCAAACTCATCATTTCACTCAGCCATACACAATAATACGTACACATGATACTCACCCATACACACTAACATGTACAAGTGACGCTCATATACGTTATAAGCATTCATACATGACATTCATCAACACATTCATTCAACATGACACCCATACGCAATAACACGTAATCATTACATTCATTCATACATAATAACATGTACTCATGGCACACAGTCCTTCACAAGTGTCACAAACGTGTTCCATCTTTATATATTCACATGTGTCACAAAGAATGTTGTCAAAATACTGTAAACCAACATTCTTTGTCTTATATATTCTGAATATTGAAGAAAATAAATATTTCCTTATTTTCCTAACATTGCCTCTACTAAATTGTTTAATTTTAACCACCATGTGTGCGAGTACAGGTGTGTCTATGACAATGTGAACACATTTATGTGTGTGTTTGGAGTGAGATGTGTGTGCGTGTGTATGTGTGACCTCATACATGTTAGAGTGAGAGGAGAGAATTGTGTACATTGTTGTTTGTGTGTGTATTTGTAATACCTGGGATTGTGTGTGTGTTTTATGCATGCAAGTGTATGTGTAATGGTGTATGTGTAAGGTGCGTGTATTGAAACGTATAAATGTTTGTGAAAATACTTGTATATGTGTATGTTTGTGCGCATGTTAGTCTTTGAGTGACAAATGGAAAAGACGAATAAATAAATAAAAATAAAAACAGTTTAATATTTAATACAGATTTGATGGAGGTGGACAAGTTCTTCAACACTTGGACAATCATCTACATAAAGTAAAACATTCACAAATACTTTTAAACTGCTAAATAAACAAAACAAAACTCGTACTAAGTATAAATTCATAGTGTAACATAAAAGGATTTCCAAAATTATTCTTA